>CAEMYA010002158.1:113982-133806 GCA_903131615.1 Diplodus sargus
CCCCCCCCCCCCCCCCCTCCCCTATCCCTCCATCCCCACTCCCTCCCCGCCCCTCTAAATGTATCATTTTAAAGCCTTTCTCTCCCATTTCCATGTTGCTCTAGGTAGTGGGGAGCCCGTGGTGCTTTTTTCTGGGTGGAATAAAAAGACAAAGGCCGGCTGTGTGTGTGTGTGCGGGGGGCATTTTCAGGCAGGGTTCTGCCTGATTTAGCTTTACACTGCACTACTGGCCCTTCAGGTTTTTTTGTTTCTTATTCTAATCTCTCTCCCTCTCTTTTCCCTTCCCCCGGTCCCTATACCTGGGAATCATTTAGAGCTGAGAGCATTGCTTATAGAGTGAAAAATAATGAAACACGTCACAGGTCCAGAGAAAGGCCTGTTTTGATCTCATTGTGTTGTGATGTGTGAGTGTGTGTCTGTGTGTGCATAGTCTCTTCATTGCGAGCCTCTTTCAGCCAGCCGGAGCAGTGAAAACACCCTCCCCCCGACTCAAAACACTCTATCCCAAATGAAAGGCGTCCTTAGCAGTTGTAGAAAAACCATCACAAAAACTGCCCCCTTCAACATTTAATTCGCTGCTACCAGCACATGGGGAGGACTCTTGAGTTATTTGGAGGTTTAATGAATCAGGTAGGATGGTTGAGTTGTATGTAAGGCTGGACAACGCATTGTAACCCTGTCTAAACCCTACGAAACCAAAAGGCAAGAAAAAAAAAATTAGCTAGAAATTTGAGGACTGAAAAATGTTGGAAAATGTTGCAAATGCTGGAATCTGTGGCCTGTGCTTTTGGTTGGATTAACCCCTTACTGGGACAGATGGCTCGGTCCCCCTGCCGAGCTGACAAACCCCAGTCAACTCGTCACCCTTCATGCATTTGTGTGTGTGTGTGCGTGTGTGTGTGTGTGTGTGTTCACAAAAAAAGCTCTGGCTGGCTAGCTGTGGCGACGACGGTGGATGGATCTGTTTTGGTTTGGAATATGACAGGGGAGTCTGTCTGTGTGTGTGCACATGCATGCGGTCGTCTGTTTTTTTGAATATTGTCCATGAGGACATGCCTCAGTATCTTCTTGGAAAATGTGGACTTGCTGGCTAGCTTGACACCAGTGCATGTTTATTGTGGAGATTTAGAGAAATGCTTCTGTAAAAGCTTCTGCACAACAGTTGGGTCCATGAACATTGCCAGATTTCTCAAGGCATGGCCATTATCCATGTCCGTTTCCCTATCATCATCATCATCATCATCATCATCATCGTCATCATCGTCATCATCATCATCATCATCATCATCATCCTCCAGATACATACAGTATTCTTTATATGCCCACTTAGTTCAGCAATGCAGATGGTACAGTAAGCCCAACATATCCAGCCAAAAGATAGAGACATTTGATGTGATTGTATGGTTTTCTTCCACATGCTTAATGTGTGTCTTGCTGTGTTTACTGTGACTGCCATCAGACAAAAAATATAAATACCCAGTGGAGTAAGAGTTCTCCTCGTTTTTTCCTCACAGTTCTGTGGTCTGCTTCTGTATAGGAAATATAGTGCATGCCATTCATGCAATGAGTTTAACTTGAAAGTGAAATGACTGGACTCTTTGAAAGACGTACAGTACATCGGGCTAATTCAAACCACTACAAGGCCTGCCCTTAATGTAACACAATCATCACATTTCATTTCAAAGCAGCATGATTCAGTGCACAGGGCAATTTTGCTTCCACTTAATACAGGCAAGACTAAAGAAAAGCATTCGTTTGCTATGTGTTGAGGCACCCATCTTTATTAGAAAGGGAGTCTGTTTGGCATCTGACTCCTTTAACGGAACAAAGAGAAATTGTGCTTTTTCAGCCGAAGGATTTTTTTTTTAGATACACAAGTGTGTTATATTTCACATTCACATGTTCAACTCAGGGGGAAGCTTTTACACATCCGAGCATGATTACAGGTTTTGGAGAGTCCACCTGCATATGTGACAACGTCTGGGCATGCTCCTGATGAGTCAGTGGGTGTTGTCCAGGGGGATCTCCTCTCAGACCTCGAGCAGGGCATCAGTGAGCTCCTGGACAATCTGTAGTGGTACTTGGTGGCGTTGGATGCAACAATACATAAGGTGCCATAGGCGCTCAATTGGATTTAGGTCAGGGGAACGAGAGGGCCAGTCAGTGGCATCAATGCCTTTGTCATTGAGGAACTGCCTGCACACTCTGGCCACATGAGGCCAGGCATTGTCTTGCACCAGGAGGAACCCAGGGCCCACTGCAGCAGCATACGATTTGACAATTTGTACCTAACAGCAGTCAGGGTACCGCTGGCTGTGACATGGAGGTTGGTCGACCCTGCAAGGGTCTGCCTTCCCAGACCATTACTGACCCACCACCAAACCAGTCATGATGGATTATGTTACAGGCAGCATAAAGTTCACCACGGTGTCTCCAGGGTCTTTCAGAGTCACCTGTCACATGTGCCCGTTGTTAACCTGCTGTCATCTGTGAAGAGAATGGGGCGCCAATGACCGACCTGCCAATATTGGTGTTCTCTCGTGAATGCTGATCAAGCTTCACGGTGCTAGGCTGTGAGCATAGGTCCTACTAGAGGACATCCAGCCTTCATGACAACCTCATGGAGTCTGTTCCTCACAGTTCGGTCAGAAACATGCACACTGCTGGAAGTCATTTTGTATGACTGTGGCAGTGCTCCTCCTGCTCCTCCTCGCACAAAGGAGCAGATACCAGTCCTGCTGCTAGCTTGATGCCCTTCTACGGCCCTGTCCAGCTCTCCTCGTGTAACAGCTGGTCTCTTGGTATCTCCTTCATGCTCTTGAGACTGTGCTAGAAGACACAGCAAACCTTCTTGCGATCGCACGGGTTGATGTGCCATCCTGGAAGAGCTGGACTACCTGTGCAACCTGCATTTACAGTCCCTCATTATGTGGTACTTGTTGTATTAACACTGTGGTCTTAATAAACATCTCAGGGCTTTTCCCAAGAAAGATATAGGTGACTGGAATGTCTTGCAAACTACAAGGAATCAGTCACAACTGATTAACATCTACCACTGGCATCAGTAGCCCTTTTTACACAGCAACGCCGCATTATCTCCAGAGCGGTGGTTCGCCAGTTCTCTGCCGATGGTGATTCACACAGAGCGAAGCATCTCCGCCTTAAAGACGGACCGCTGCGTAATTCACACAGAAAGCCAGCGCTGCAGCTCCTAAAGAGGCGTGATGGTACACGTCATGATGATGATATCGGTGTGTGTTCAAGCTGTTTCCCCGGTGTCCCCCCTGTCAATCTAAACCCACGGACCATTTACAATGGGTAGTGATTGAGATCCTGACTCACCAAACATCCTGGAAAGTGACAAAGTTATGTCTTTCGCGCTAAATTACATAATTACATAATCGCCATCAGTAAACTGGAAGCTGTCTTACTCCCTCATATGCAGGGACGGAGGCTGTTTTCCAGGGGAAAGTTCACTGAAGTCTCGGTCTGGAGGGTTGACTGTTGTGGTGATTTATTTTCAGCACAAACACTTAGTTAGTTTTTTGAAGAAGAGTCAGTAGGACGGGCGGGAGGACAGACAGGAGGACAGACACTTCTCTACATACAGCATATAAGTTCATATAAGTTGCCAAAGACAGTTACAGTTACTAAGTTACTGTTGTTTGGTCACGTAACGTTGCTTTGTGGGACATTTCTCTGTATTTAGTTGAGTGAAGGACCTGTGCAGTTATCAGTCTGTACGATCGACACGCCCCTGCTCCATGCCGCCGGCTTATCCGTTCACACTGGGGCAGTTCACCAATAAACAGTCCTGGTACTACCTCCAGAGGCGGATTAGCGTCGGTGCGAAATTTCACCCCTCACCGCATCTGAAAGTTTCATACAGAGGAGGAGGCGGAGAATTGGCGCAGGATCCCCACGTGCAAGCGCCAGAGTGAATGGGGCTAGTGAATGGCATCTAATCTGCTGATTAGCCAGTGCCAGTCAACAAGGCTGAGACTCAGTGCGTTTACATGACACTCAAGAAAACCGAATTACTGGCTTAGTCCGACTATGATCGGATCTTTAAGATGCATGTATACACCTTAGTCTGACTAATATCGGACCGGATCGGATTTCTCATAGTCGAATTAAAGCACCCAGATTATTCGATTGATAGTCGCATTACTCCTGCATGTATACGTTCCAGCGGATCGGATCGGATTTTTGCGTTCTGCGCAGGTGCGAGATTTTTCACCGGGGCCGTGAGCCGGAAGTAGTCGGACGGCGGCGGCGACGTCTTTCCTCCGAAATCACCGCAAGAAAGAGCGCCATTGTGCACCTAGTCTGTGTAATTATCACGTACGCCATATACGAAGTGTACAAAGATGTAGCTTCGCCTCGCTCTTCGTACGCCACCTTTCTTGAATGCCGAGGCAGCTGGTGACGTAAAGAGGTCAGCCGGAGGTGGCTCTGTTACCACTAGTTGAAATGGGCACAGCGCCGCCTAGCGTACCGGGGTATGACATGCTCCGGCCCAATAATCCGATTTTCTCACCGGCATGTATACTCGGATAATTGCAGTTGTCTGACTGAGTAGCATAGTCGAACTATGGCTGTAATCCGACTAAACTGTGCATGTAAACGCACTGATTGACTGATAGCAATGTTCAGGTGCATCCCTGATGTTATATAGTTTCATATCACAATAGTGATTTAACATTAGCCTAGCCAAGTTAGAAAGAGGCTCACCAGACCTCTGTAGCCCACTCCTCATCTCTGCTTGGGGCTTGTGGTTTGAGGCGACATCAGCCGCAACTAACAAACACATCCATATCTCCTGAACTACTGGCAGTTGAGTTGCATTGTGGATAATAAAGGCTTCACGTTTTGACAAGGAGGGCATAAAAAAAGACTCTATTTTGGTTTGGTTTGGCTGCAGCAATTTTGTTCCTTTAAAAAAAAAAAAAAGTTAAAAACTCTGACAATGTTCTATGAATGCAATGCTAAATCAATAGATTGCCCTTTTAAAATGTAGATCATAAGAACCAATGTGGCAGTAAAGGTAATACTGGTGATTAGTGGTTGTCAGGATAAATCATTAATGTTTTCACTCGCATACAGTATATTAACTATTTCTCATTAGTCAGCCCTTTCCCCACACAAAACATTTGAATCCCTTTTTACTCTATGTAAACTATTATACAGTCTCTGTTATCCTTTACATCTGGAGATCAGTATTAATGGTCATTTAAGTGAGTGGCAGCCAAGAGGAATGAAGTAGTTATTTGGTGTACGTCTGGATTACATGACATCATCAAGATCAGAGCGGCAAAATGGGGTTTGGGCTTTTGGCAGGACTCAGTCAGCGGCTTGAGAAAAACCACAGTTGTCCTCCAGTAAACCCGAAAGCAGGAACAGTTTTGCCTGGCCACACAGGCAGTCATCACATCAGCCAAATGTAGTGGAGACTGAGAAAACACAAATGTGCAGATCAGAGGATGGGTGGAGGAGTCTGTGGTATTAACTTCCTTAATATCCTTTATATGAAAGAAAGAGTAGATGAATAGTGGTTTAAAGATTAAAAGGGAGAGCTGCTAGTGTCAGAGATTTAAAAAATTGGAACAAATGAAAAGACCAGTAGGCTTTAAAATAGAACAAACAAAGCATGGAGAGAAAGGAAGACAGAAGTGGAGGAATGTTACAAGCAGAAAGGAGTGATGGAGGGGAGTGCAGCAGAGGGAGTGAGTACCACAGGTTTCCTGTGCCATCCACTGGGTCATGCTCATGAAAATTTTAATCAAGCTTTGCAGATAACAGCTTCTTCTCTCAGTGAGCACATACATTTAACTCTTTGTCAATGATTCATGCGTCTCATCCATTGTAGAGAACCAAACATTTCTCAAAAATACCGGCAGAGTTGGTGAACGCAGCCATTGTTTCCATGTCAGTTGCAAACTACTTAAAATGCACTCTTTCAAATAACTCCTGTCCTCAATGACCTGGATGCCAGCACACAAGCCGAATAAGAATAGCTGGGTCTATTAATAGATCAATTATGATAATGAATCATTGCCAAACACATTTATGATGGCCTACTTTTCACCCATGGTGCTGATCAGTTAACCATCATCATCACCCCCCCCCCACCCCTGTTTTGTTTATGTGTTATTTTCAGTCCTGCAGTTTGAATTGCCCAAGCTATGAACCCACGATGCTCAGATTTATGGGTGTTTTTCACCTTTCTGTGCATGTCGTTTCTCTGAACCCTCTGACATTTGAAGACAATTTGTATCTAGGTCATACTGAAGTCTGTGTATCTGTTGGTGTAGTGTGGGCATACTCTGAAAGCCTGCCTCTCATGGAAAGAACGATCGTGATGGAAACAATTGCCTTGATAATTGGGTGATTGCGATACTGTAAAGGTTTTAAACCAGAGTCAAGTTTTTGCGATTCTCAATGTGTTTTTAAATGATCCAAATCCACACCCCAACTGCATAATTATCTTAGTCGTATTAGCTCATGGAGTCACATGCTGCAAAGTGTTTATTTGCGTAGGTGTGTTTTATTAAGAGCCTGACTAACTCGTTTGGTTAGATCACCTGCTTTCCCCTTATGTTAGTAATTCCAGGTTCAACTGGCTTAGCGATGGAGCACAAAGAACTCGGTCTTCAATGATTCAGAATGACGAATAAAGTTAGTGTAGTTTCTTTAAGAGATTACAAAACGGCTACTTGGAACCCGTTCTAGGTAGATGATGCAAGAACTTGTTTGTTTGGTTCAGCACGGTAATCTTCACAGATGAAAACCACTTTCATAATTTTTGAAGCGGTAAATGCAATCACCACAAGTAAAAAGCTAATGTTCGATTAAAAACAGACAAGCTGACAAAACCCAGTTACAAGGCATCAGCACCACTACCACTTAGATTCTGATTACATTATACTACACACATTTGAACAGAAATTGATCTACAAGTTGAAGAGTTACAATAGTTCATCACTAAAATCTGCCTGTAAAGACTAGTTGTGTCTCTAGAAGAGTCTGACCTTAAATGTTTAATTTGTACTTTTATCTGTGAGCGGTAGTCTTTTTTAATACTCGTAAAGGCTTTATAATACAGACTTTAGTGGCATTTACTGGCATAGAACAAAACATGAAAATGACCTGGCGTGTTGACCACAGACCTTATTTCAGGCCTTTAACCAAAAACACATTGACCTTGAGAAGAGTGTCTTGCTGGCAGAGTAGACAAAAACACTGATCACTGTCAGTTTGAGGCGAACAGAATCCTCTAAATAAATCTAAGTAACGTAAAAATATTAATTCCTCATTTTATCCTCTCCTTTACTTTGGATCCTTGGTATGCTTGCTATCAACAATCGTTTTTTTCTAGTCATATTCTTAGACCAACCGAAGGCCTCATCCAAGCTGCAAGCTAACCAGCACATCTGTGAATTTTCTTTGCTCGTGGATATTGACAAAATGTGTTTTTTGGGCGGAGCATACTGATACTTCCCTTAAAATCTTCGGAGCCCTTGGGCCAGAACAAAGTCCTCCTCCTGGTTATTCCAGCAAACAAAAGTTGGTGAATTTTCTTTTTTTACCACATTGTGCATTGCAGTACTATAACTGCACGTAATTCACAGGGGGTTTATTTTGTCACATCGAAGAAAGAAGACAAGCAGGTCCGATCGCTTTTTTCAAGCTATCTGTAATGACTTGATCCAGGAGGACACGGATACTTTGCTGTAATTTTACTGCTGTAGCTTTCCAATGGGGAACTAACTTTTACTGTTAGAACACTGATGCTAAAGGATATTTTGGACTCACCACCTGGATCTTTATTTGATTTGGTAGGACCAGCAAAAAGTCATGTTCACTCTTTTCTCTCTCAAGCTTTGTGGTTGTTTTGGAGCCCGCAAACAGAGAAAGAGGCCCAGTACCAACATGAAAGAAGCACTTCAATCTAGTTCACTTGCATCTTTCAAAAACAAGAAAGCAGTGAGATTTAAGCCAGAAGTAGACATACTTACAGAAAACGCCACTCTGCAACGCCAGACTGAATCCAATGAAGATGTCAAGGAAGACGACTCCTCAGCTCCAAGACATAAACCCAGAGTCGTCCAAGGAGTCAAGCCCAACGTTGTCCTTGTGGAAGGAATTAAATGTAGGTCACAGCTAAAATGCAAGGCCAGGCCTGGGGGATATGTGGGCCCAGGGTGCTCTATTGCTCTGGGGGAACGCAAGCGTAGGAAATAAACAGATTTTTCACACATGGTTATTTTTAGAAGCTGGTTTGTGGCTCTGTGCATGCCTGTACAGCTTCCTTTTACGTTTTCATGTATTTTGATGTCACTGAGTTAAAGCAAGTATGACTGATTGTCTTCCTGAGTGTCTTCCTCTGTCATTTAAACACAGTTGTCAGCAGGATGGGCTATTTTTCCCTCTAATGTTAGCATTTCTGTCCTCTCCTCCTAGCACAGTCTGAAATGATCATAATTTACCAATTGTTTCAGTCATATGTAATTGAAAAATATAGTAATTTGTGTCTTCTTCTCTGAGATCTAATCTTAGTGTCATCCTCTGCCTTCACAAATGTCAGCAACCTTAGTCTGAGTCTATCCTGCCACCAGAAGGGCAGATGCTCACTTAAAATAGTCTGCTATCAATTAAATATAGATGAGGTGCTTGGACTTGTCTGCCAGTGAGTGTTAGTTGTGCTTGACGAGGGGAGAGGTGAAGAGCTTCCATATATTAAGTACATTAAAGCGACGTGTTTTGTTTTACCGTACTTATATCATGAAGTCTATTTCAGGGTGTGCCTGTGAATGGTTTGTTCATCCAAACATTTCCATCTCTAATTTATTCCCATAAAGGTAGAGTAAGAGGTTCACAGTTGTTCAGCGCTGGCAAGAGAGGTGACCCATGAATACATTTGAAAGAAGGAAATTAATGTCTATGCTTTTGTGTAGAGTCTTTGCCGGAGGCTTTCCAGAAGAGCTAGTTATAGATATTATAGATTTTCTGTATAGATTTGCTGTTACAGGCCATCTCGATATGTAACTGACTGGAATGAATAGCTATTATCTATCGATTTGTGCATGTGGTGTTCAATATGGCTTCACAAGTAAAATACACTTTTACCATTGTCCTCATTGTTGACCTTGAACCAAGATTTGACCCTTAAACAGCACAGTTGAGTCGATTCAGTCGAGGTGATGGGAAGATGACAAAAAGAGGACAGTTTAATATTGATCCTCTGTAATCTGAGTGACTGTGTAGTCAAACTGGGAGGGCCAAGGTCACAGCGAGATTGGTGACCTGTTGCTGTCATGTATTGATTGTGGTTTGAAAGACATCATGGTGTAACCGGGTGCTCTCTGTACTTGATAAGCCCAATTCTGAGATGTGGCGTGGAGGGGTTGACATTTTGATTGGCAGCATCAAGGTCATGGTGACACCAAAAGGGGTTGTGGTTGGCCTTTTAAATTGCACAATAGTGTTGCAAGGCAATTTTATCTCATAAAGATTTGAAATTGTATATCAATTAGATAGGTTTGTAGTGTTACCTGTCAACAATAACACAACATGCAATTCTGATCTATGTATTATGACATGAATTTACTTTTGACCATTAGGCATCAGAACAACAAAGTCAACTTGCAGAGTCAGAGTGCTAACACAATGATACCGATTTTATACGTCCTGAGAACACCGAACAAGATGAGCATCCCATTGGTATGAGGGGTGGGTGTTTTTTAGAAATAACGTTAAACTTCTAGATACCAATTTTTTATTTGCTTTTTAAATTAAATTGAATTTTACAATTTGAGCGCCTTGTAGCACTAAAATGGATACTCTTCCTAATCGACTTGTCCAAAGACAGATGTTGTGTTGACAACAGAACTTGAAGGTAGTGAAGGTGATTCTTGAGAAAGATACTTGAGTCTCAATCCCCCGGGACTGAGACTCAACAATCAAGTATCTTTCTCCAGAATCACCTTCACTACCTTTACTACCATTCTCTAATTGTCAACTATTAGTTGTCAATAATAGTAGTGGTCACCCCGCTGCTGAATATAATGAGTGGCTCTCTCCAGCCTCCAGCATGTTTGACTATCTTCACTGATGACTGGTTTACTTTGGCTCTCTCCTGTCTCATGCTCGACCATCTCGAGCTAGTTTTCTTGGAACGTCTGTATAAAATGAACGGAGAGCCTGCAGGAGTCATCTAGACCATCGAAATACTGACCTAATAAACAAAACATAGAGCTGCGGGCTTGTGTAATGATGCTAGTAGCCCTTTCACAGACGGTTATTTCATTGAATGGTAATGTTGATAATATCAGTCAATGGAGATTTGACTGGCAATGGGAAAGGAGTAAATGCCTATGTATGTAGGTTTGCCTGCATTTGAAAAAATCCTGCATTTATGCACCAGTTTTGTTGGAGCTTCACTCACAAAAAGTGGCTACTTTTGTAGTTCAGCAAAATGGAAGTCAAGATTAGGATCAATTTAATAAGGGATAAATTCAACTGACAACATGTTGAGCTTCTTCTAGTAAAAAAAAGGTTTTAACTTATTCAAGATGGTTTGGGGAAGCGGTTGTATCATTTGCTGCACTGAGGGTGTTGTGGTACTCTTAGCTAGAAATATAATTTGCATGCATGGTGGTACATGTATACTATGCAATATACTGAACACACCTTTTATATTTTATCATGATGCACTGTTGTGAAGATTGACAGAAGTAATCAGAAAACAAATGGATAAATCAATTATTTCAATATGTATATTTCTTAACCCATCCACTTTGTTTTTGTTGATTATTTTCTCTGTCCTGACTTACTGAGGCGAAACCTTTAGTTTTTCGTCCCCAGTGATACCAACGGGAAGAGATTACATTGCTGCTATGTCTGCCTAATAAATAAAAGCTCCTTAGAGTGTAAATGGCATATCAGAGAAATATGTGTATGTCAAGTACAACTTAACTTAAATTAAAGTTTTTTTCCATAGGCCATGGTGATAATTTGAAGATAGTCAAGTTTGAACCAACAGACATTGTGGGAGTGGGAATTATTATTTTTGCATCCCAATTAAATTTTTTATTTTTATTGGAAAAAAAACCTATTAAAATCATGACGATGTGACATTTATTGGTGTCTGTGCCAAATTACAAAAATACTACTTCTACCATCTAAAGATGTACCTTCATCAAAAAATGACAACTTCTGCGATATTGTTGCAGCTGAGCACATTGCAGTTTTCAGGTATACTTAGATTTATACATAAGACATTGCAAAAATTCATACTTGATGCTCCATGTGAGGTTCGTAATTAACACAAATTTTAGTGCTCTCACTTACAGCATAGGTGATGGGAGTTGCAATGTGGAGGTTGAGGGGACAGCAGAAGGACCTGTTGGACATTTAAGCCAACAGCTAAGTGTTGATGGTAGCCAAAATGTCTTAGTTGTCTGAGTTAAAATAGCTGTGTTTGTGAGGTCCTTGAGTTCAGAAGCTTAACAGCTTGGGGATAGGCGCTGTTTCTCTGCCTTGCTGTTCTCGTTGGGGGGCTATGAAACCTTCTGCCAGATTGAAGAGGAACGGATACGTTTTGGAATGAACAAGAGGGGCTCTTGATAAGACGGAAAGCTTTGTGAGTGCAGCAACTCCAAAAAGTAGGCCGGAGAAAGACATTTCTATGTTTTCTGTTGTGGGCCCCATTCCGGATGTTGCGACTCAGCACACTGTAAATGGTGTCTCAATAGAATTCAATAGGACATTAACCAAATTGGAGCTAGGTGTCTTTTCTGTCCTACTTGCTGTAAGAATTGAAATCATTTAACCTTTATTAGCCAAGGTGGATGACATTTATGGTTTAAGATAATATCCTTACTCTGGTCTAGGCTAAGAAACTTAATATTCTTGACTCTTTCAACATCAAAAACTGCATCCTCACATCCTCTTCTTCAGCTGTGTCAGGAACAGTGGAGAAGGCAATGGATATAGAGTTGTTCATGGAGCAGTTGGAAAGACAGCTGGAGGGATCTAATGAGATGGACAGACTGAATTTGATGTTGTCCAAGACTAGTGGCTGACTACTGTTAGACACACAAGTAGTAATTGTTCGGAATCCAATCCTGTTGGCTTTTTTGGCACTGGAATGATAGCAGCAGCTTTGACAAAATGTCCCTAAAGCATACACCAATCAGCCACAACAACATAAACACCTGGGATCCCTAATTCCACCAAAACATCTCTGACCGAGGCTTAACAGAATCCTTTGGTTTCTGTGGATTGCGAGGTGGACCTTCAGGGGTCGGCGAGTGTCAGCATGTCCCATAGATGCTCAATCAGATTGGAACATTTGTAGATTGGTATTTCCTAAGCTCTGTCACATTCCTTGGTCCATTCCTGAGCACTTTTTTGCAGTTTGGAGTTTGGTAAAGCGTGTTTTCCTGTTTTGGGGACCACTGCCATCAGGGTCTGCCATTGTCATGAGGGGCGTACAAAGGCTGTAATGGTGTTTGGGTGGGTGGTGCATGTGGGCCAGGTCCCAAAGTTTCTCGGCAGACCTATAGGTCTTTTTAATGTTGTCGTGACCACTGTATCCTGATAGCATTTTGCTAATGTTGCATTGTTAGCTTTGAGACACAGTAGAAGCTGATTGTTGCCATGATAACTTTTCTAAGCTGGGCCATCCGGCCAAAAAGGAGAATAAACCAGTGCACAATGTCTTGATTTTTGATTGAACTTCAACCCTCCTAGTTCTTGTTTAATCTTTTTTTACTTGTACCCTGTTGCAGCATACCCACAACAATGCAGTCCCTTGAGTTGTTGTACCATTGTGCTGTGGTCAGGGCCATTACTCTCACTGTGCCACTGGAGAATCATTCAAAGCTAATTCTCACTGGCCAAGTGTTCATTTCTGGCTGCATTAATGCTTGAATATCTAAATGTCAGACCAAATAATGTGGAACAAAAAGAAACAAAGAAAGCCAGAAATAGCTGTTCTATGACATAACAAGAATGCAGTTTCTCCCTGATGATAGGGATAAACAGCTGATATGAAGATAGGGGAGTTAACACAGTCCAACCCATCTTCTCTTAAGTAGTGCGGCTGTGATGTGGTCAGTTACCACAGCATGGTTTTTTGGCATTAAGTAACTGTGGATACAGTTCAGAGGTGCTGAACTCTAAGTTGTTCTCCTCACTGTGGGGGTCTAATCTGGTCACCATAGGTGGTTTACAGACAGGACAGTTCTCCCACTGTGGCTGTTATGGTAATGAAAATGTGTGTGTGTGTGTGTGTGTGTGTGTGTGTGTGTGTGTGTGTGTGTGTGTGTGTGTGTGTGTGTGTTGCAGAGGAGATGGGCAAATAAAGCTCCATTAAGTGATTACCCTCCACCCACAGCTCACATTTAGCCCCAGCCCATGCCATTTGGTGGCCTTGCACCTCCTCCCAATTGTCAATGAGGGTGTGTCTTTGCGCATGTGTGTGCGTACATGTACATGCGTATGTGCCGGCTGGCAGGGGGTGGAACAGCTGCTTGACAGGAGGTGTTTCCTTCCCAGCCCTTTTTGCACTATTACAAGCCAAAGCATGTTAGCCACATACACACAAGCCATATGACTCCTCTGTGACTGTCAGTGTCTGAGTCAGACCTCTGCTGGATTGCCAGAGGGGAAAGGTGGCTCAGCATTGTGCCTTCATC
The DNA here is from genome assembly GCA_903131615.1 of Diplodus sargus. Taxonomy (NCBI): domain Eukaryota; kingdom Metazoa; phylum Chordata; class Actinopteri; order Spariformes; family Sparidae; genus Diplodus; species Diplodus sargus. Next base: position 127,686 of record CAEMYA010002158.1, read on the forward strand.
TGTGTGAAGGGACAGGGACAGACGAGAGGATAGACAGAGAGAGTGAGGGAGAGAATGAGAGGGAGGGACAGAACCAAAGGTCATGTAGAGCCCCATACGTTTGAACATGGATCTTACGGCACACAAAGCAGTTAGTACTCATTTATGGAAATTATTATTCCATACATGCTTTGTTGGTAGAGCTGAACAATATCCCAAAAAGTCTATTGAGATTATTTTGGAATATGGGTCACGATTTTAGTGGAAGTGGTTATTTTTGGAACATGAATGGCCAGAACTTTTATAAATATAAGGGGCAGCATGTCACCACAGTAACTGAAAACTGTTGGTCTTTGCAAGCTACTATTTGCTTATTAGCTCACGGCTCAGTAAGCTGTTGATCCAGTCATGCAAAGTTTGTCTTGACCAAGAGTTACCACAGTCAACGAAACCAAAAATAATCCCTGAAAAGACATATAAAGAGGGTGATGATGTGATCGTTGCTGGGGTTTGTACCAGACAATAATGTTCACTTACATCTGGAGAATATGATTCGTGGTCTCGGGCAGCTCTATAGCACCCCAGCGCTTCATTTATAATGGTGTGTTGTGACACTTTTTTTTTCCTTTTATTATAAGAGATGTACTAAATAATTGTTCAGCCATATTTGTTTCAGCAACGCAAAGCTTCACACTTATGACCCTTATACATGTATACCCTTTTTGAACACTTATGTGCACATAGAGCACCAGTGTTCCCCAAGCAGATCATTTTCTTGTCTTTTGAGGGTTGAACCCACTAGCATTCTGGTCTGTGGCCAGTGGTCAAAGTTTTTGGCTGGGGCTTCACCATAGTTTTAAAGAGTTTTCAAATATGCCAACATTAAATACTTGTACATAATTTATGCTTTTGTATATGGAAAATATCAATCATACTCCTGTGGTTTTGAATAAGTCTATAGTGAAGAGGGAGTTGTGAAGCCAGAGGAGGACTGCATCATCACTGGAGGACAAACTTCCCCACATACTTATGCTTCCCCACATCTCTCTCTCTCTCTCTCTCTCTCTCTCTCTCTCTCTCTCTCTCTCTCTCTCTCTCTCTCTCTCTCTCTCTCTCTCTCCTTCCTCGGTTGTCCCTAGCAACAGCAGAAACCCAGTGGTATGATGTGTGGAGACACAAAAATGACTTTTTATTTAATTTCCTTTTTAAAATTTTTTTTAAACAACATATAGTCTTGGATCATTTAGTGTTGTGTGTTATACAGTGCAGGCTATCGTACATTACAGTATTTTACTGTACTACAGTCCAGTATTTTGGGCATGTGTTTTGATGCAGCCTTATTTGCTTCCAGCTCCCTTCACTACAGTACAACTGCCAATATCTGAACACTTCCACACTGCCTGATCATCTTCTTGATATGCTAATGATGAGGGTTTTTTGTTGTTGTTGTTTTTTTTAACAACGCCCACCCACCAATCTCAGCTGGTGTAGATGTTGAAATCGTTAAGCCAGCCATCGCTAGACGAACACCCACACAGCAAATCTCCAAGGCTTCATTGTATGTGCCAGTCACTGGATTATGCTAACCCATAGCTTTGGTGGGCTAACTCCTTTCGCTGTCTTCTTCTACTGCATTTTAAAGCACAGCATTCAAAATACTTGTTGTGGTGCCCATACAATCCCAACTCTAGGCATGAGCCGCAATGCCCAACTCTTCAGTCCCAACCTGTCTTACCCCTTTCACTTTATTTCACAGCTTGGTCAAAGGAGCTTTTGTAGGGTGGTATTGAATTAATCAGGCCTATAGCAATGACAGTGTCTTACCCCTGGGTTTTAGCCAAGCCTCGGCTTTTCTGTCCCTTTTGAAACACTGGTCACAATTCCACTTCCTATTTGGTTTTCTAAGAGCAGCGGTGTCCAAATGGAGTCGAATCAATGGCCACTTTTGTGCGGGAAGTGAACTGACAGTCGACTGAACTTGGGCTCGGCTGACGACTCTCCAAGGTCGACTTTCTGTAAAAGATTTGGTGCCTTGGAATGACTGTTTGTTTGATGGACTTCAGAGTGGATTTGTTTGAATTTAAGTCAATTTCCTCTTGCCGTAAGAGTGTCTGGTCACAAATTGTGGTGTTTTGATGTATGAATGCCAGAGATGTAGTCTATCACAGAGATATCATAAAAGAATAGACTGGGATTGTAACACTAGACTGTGAATGTGACATCTGAGTGATCAAACTGATGCACGTCAAGAATATTCAGTGTAAGAGACTTGGTGTCTACAGGCGTTGCAACTTGCATGCCTCTCTACATGCTTGCATGAGTGTGACGCACGCTCACTTGTGCTAAGATCTGCACATCTGTGATTTATCACCAGTGTCACTGACTGTGGCTGCAGTGGGATATCCCCCCCCCATCCCCACACATCTATTTTTACCAGCTTATTGCTTACCAACCCACTGGAGACAGAGTGATTGGGAGATAAGACAGATAGAGCAAGAGATGGAAGAGGGGGAAGGTCAGGGGACGATAGCAAAGAGGAAAGCCCCCTGTTCGCAAACAAGTGTCTATCAGGAAAAGCAGAAAGAGAGAGATTATTCACCATGAGCACTGTCAGTTTAGTCAGTGCAGAGTGAGACACCAAGCAAGAGAGCGACAGCCAATGTAGTGTTTGGAAAGACTTCTAAGAATGAAAAAAAAATAGTACAACTTGACTAATTTTGTAATGTTTGTCAGCCGTTCATTTGTAGATCAGTTGTTATTTCACTATTGTCTCTGCTGTAAAGCTGTTTACTATTGACACCAACTGTCAGCGTTAAAGACAAGTGCTAGAATCTCACAGGCTACATGCCAAACCAAACACTCACACTCTCCCACTTCCATCTTACCCAAAGCATATGGCAGGATCCCACTAAGGTGCTACTACAATACCTCACATTACCCCAATATGAAGGAAGATCCTAGCAAGCAATGGATTGTCTTGATTTGGGAGAATGCTATCATGTTATTTGGGTTACACATGTAAATATGAATACTAGAACTGATTTTCCTTGTTTAATTTACCCTAAAATCCATGTAAATTGGCAAAAAACAAATCCTACTAGACCAGTTTTTTGAGATGGTACGTTTTGCTTGGATTAGTACAAGGAATGGAAGGAATACTTCACTGCAATTCAGTATTCATTCTAGGTTGCTAACTCATACCCTGTCTCTGATTGGTTATTCAGGTACAACCCGTGCCCCACGAGAAGGAGAAGTTCCTGGTGTGGACTACAACTTCCTCTCAGTGGAGGACTTCCTGAAGTTGGAGAAAAGTGGAACCCTATTGGAGATTGGAACATATGAAGGTAAATTAAAAAAATCACACATTAATCTGCATAGAGTGCATTTTATTGTTTTCATGACTAACTGACCCAACACAGAGGATTTGGCATCATGTTGACTTATTGCCAATGTAGCTTTAAAGGACAAGTTCAACATAGACAGCATTCTCCCAAACATCTTTTGTGGATGAGAACTTGTTTTAAAATATTTTAAAAGAAATGGCAAAGAAAACATAAAATGGCTCCATGCAGGTGATCCATTGTAATCCAAGTCTCTGGACGTTTGAGTTCCCAAACTGATTTGAAGAGACGATATCTACACCCTTTTATTTACTCCATCCTCTATCTTCAGCTAGTGCATAAACTTTCCCTCCCATGGTGTTTGGCTGTCAGTAAGCAGGCAGGTTGTGTACCTGTCTGGGCCAGCCAGCCCACTTCTGGACAGGTGCACCTGCTGGAACAGCAGGAGGGAACAGCGTTCCCTGTCAGCCCTCCCCTGACACAGTCCAGTTTTGGTGTCCCTTCGAGGCAAAATTTCATTCTAGATTGAATCTCATTAAAAAAATGTATTGCTAAATGGCAGGTATACTAATGTCTCAACGGCTGGTCTTTACAACACATCATAGAACAGTGCAGCATTAAAAAAAAAAGGTTGTATTTAGAAAATACTTTTCTCAGATGAAAATAGTTCTCTTGTTTCTCTTGAGTTCTCTTGCTGTCCACCATAAATGTGGGTCAGATAGCCATCCGCAGCATGTTCATCTCATATCTCTGGAGCTTGTTGAAAGTTGCCCTTGGACTTGTTTAAAATATTAGCTGATGTATAAGTGAATGGAGAAAAGTTGAAAAAGGCCATGTCTTTCATGTGAGAAACATCACAAAGGAATATCCATAAGAAATGTATGTTGTGGATGTTGGATATATCGATGGACTGAGTGATGTCCGTAGCCGGTGTGTTTGGTTGATGTCTTATGTGTTTGCCTGCTAGTCGCACTGACACACACGCAGACACACACACAAACCTCTCAGGTCAGGGCAGGGTCATACACTGTGATCTTGTGGAGTTTCAGCAGTTGACTAAATTCACAACCTAACTATGACTCAGTGTGTTGTCCTGTATAATATCGCAGTCATTCAGTATGTGATCCCTCCTAGCTGCCAAAATTAAATCCAACTTCAGTCATCATGGCAAGTGACACAAAGTTGTCACAACGAGCACACAACACTTGTGCTTTTCTGATGAACCAGAGTCACGACTGACACACTGTTTGGCAGCACTTCAGACAACAACACAAACATGAATAACCTCCATTCAGGTAGATAATGTTTAATTAAGTGTCTGCTCTGTCCACTCAGCGTGTTCAGTGTTCCATAACAATGGATTTTGCTCTGACGGCAAGTCTATAGGTGCAAACAAGGCCAATGGACTTCTGACTGGCAACTAGCTTAGTCACCTCCACTGGAAACAGCATGGAGGAAATCAGAAACTCTTTCTTCCTTTCACCTGCTTTACACAGGGTGTAGTCATGGGGCAAGTTGTCGGACCACAAGAAATTCACGCCAGATCGAACTCAGAGAAGCTGGTGTCATAATAATTGACCATACCACGCACCAATTTGTAAGCCGCCAAACTCCAGAAATAACAAATGAGCTGAAACTATAGCAACATTTATTACATCCAAATCAGGCAAAGTTGCACCAACAGCTGTACTTGCCACTTTTAAGATTAGTGAAGTGTGTTCGAGTCATAATTCATTCATTTTTACTTCGGCGAACAGCCCAGGCATATCTGGGTTTCATACAAGCTTGTTCAGGTGTCATTCTGTTCTACAATGGTTTCAATAGATGCGTTAGGCAACCTAAACTAACCTTTTAAACTGTAGTCTGTGTTGTAACAACTGAAAAATGTGAAAATTATTGAACTAAACAGTCTTTAAACAGCGTCCAGCGTAAGGCTGTGTGTGGAATAAAGTCTGGTGATGCATAATCTCACCAGCAAAAACATCCCCCACACCTGAATGTTTCCATCACCACGTTTCAGACGTATTCTAAATGTTTAGACAGGTTTTATTATTAAAAACTGTTGTGACACCTGCTCATTAACACTTGGCAGCACAGGTGAAACGTTTTTCACTTACAATGGCTCAATTCCATCCATATCAGGTGCCTGGAACTGTCTCAGCTAAATGCACGCAGTCCTTATTAACGTTATCAGTTAGAACAGTGTTTTTCCTGCTTTAACATACCAAAATGTCTTCATCGAAAAAGGTCTATACCACATTTAATTAGCAATTTCAGAATCTATCTTTTTACTGTAATTCTGCCACCTGGACCAGAATATTCTTTGCTTCTGTTGTCTCTATATTTTGGATGCTAATGCCATTCTGTCTCATTAAGAAGTTGGCTGTATATTCCAGTCTTAAGATTGTACAGTCTCTTTAGGTTTGCCTGTTTTAACTCTGGATGAAAATGACTTGGTTTCAACACGGCATGTTTTGTTCTCTCCCCTTTGAAACTGTCAGTTTAGTTGAAATGTGGTGCTGGCACTGGAGAACAATTTGGCAGCAGGCTGCTTCACTAAATGTCTGCAACGGCAACTTCATGTTGATGAATAAATAAAATGTTCATTAGTTTGTGTTAAGTTAGAACAAAGTTGTCTTGGTTGTGAACTTTATTTAGGTCAAAGAGATTCACATTTTCCCACAGACAAAGCCAGCTTCTTAATTTGCATACAAAGACCAAGACTACCCCCCCAACACATGCGCGCGCGCGCACACACACACACACACACACACACACACACACACACACACACACACACA
>CAEMYA010002158.1:133860-156917 GCA_903131615.1 Diplodus sargus
CCATTTTTTTTTTTAATCCCCCGTCCCTGCCTTCTTCTTCGTTGCCTAGGTAACTATTATGGGACACCCAAGCCACCGGTGCAGCCCCCCGGTGGGAAAGTGATTAGCAGTAGCAGTAGTGGCGGTGATGCCCCACTGCCAGACGGGCTCAGCGGTAGCCTGCCGGGCTCGCAGCACTCCACTCCCCGACGCTCCAAGTCCTACAATGACATGCACAATGCTGGAATAGGGCCTGGAGAGCAGCAGCAGGAGGACGACGAGGACCTCCCTGACATGAACAGTAGCTTTACAGGTATGTACAAGGGGACTGGAGGTCAAGGGGGAGGAGGAGGAGGAGGAGGAGGAGGAGGAGAAGGCACGGTGTGTCGATGGTGGGATAGATGATAGATTAATGTCTTCACAGGTTTCAGGTAATGCTTGAGTCACATGGACTTCTACAAGGGTGGAATTTAGACATTGTGCTAAATCCTGGCTGCTATTTAAGAGTGGATGCTACTCAATTTCCTTCAGCTTAATTCAGATAAAAGGGAAGCTGATGTAATGGCTCCTTTACCACCAATGTTAAAGCCTCCTCAATAAACGATGGTGTAAACATTGACCCAAGTCTGAACTCTGCCCTATAAATAAATAAGCTTGTACAAACCTTCTTTTCCCAACTCTAAAACATCATAAAAATCAAATTGATGCTAATATCTAGATTTACTCATCCGTACCTAAGGCCAGCCCAGCTGCTGACCTAAGCCAGCTGTAGATCCCCCATCACACTAATCCATTGCGTCATTGGCTCCTTGTAAATTGTAGAATAGATGGCAAAATACCTTTCATCACAGTCAAGGCCCTACATGGTCTTGTCGTTTTACATTCTTTGACACTCTTATTCCACCTGTAGGGCCAATCAGATCATCTAACCAGGGTCTCTTATTTATACCCTGCTACTGATGAGTCCTCCTCCTAAAGTGGTTGTTAAATTGTTTTCTGTCTGAATAGCTGAAAGTGTGTCTTGTTTCTGTGTCTGTGTCTGGGGCAGCACTTAGTAACCTTGTTTTAAAAGGTGCTATGTGCCAGACTAAAGGCTTAAAAATGAGGATGTCAGTTGTAAAATAAAGTGAGCAGACATGTGGTTCAACATGATCTAAGGTCATAAAGGTAGAACGCTGAATCTTGAAAAAATAGAAGTTTGTCCTCAAAAAATCAATTTCTAATAGATTTCTAATAAGATGGAACTTTTATTGTTGTCATCATCATTGACTTGATTGCTTTAAATTCATTATAGAAAGCTTGCATTACAATCTGCAGTTATTAAGTTATAAAGATATTAATATTTATTATTGATGGAGAGAGAGTCTATCCAGTTGCATTGTGGGAAATGTAGGATCCAGTGTTTTGAGGTCTTGACCCATGTTGGGGACTAAAGTCACGATATTACAGCCTCTGCTGCTTTGATATTTCCTTTTCTTTTGAAATCTATTCCTCTCAAGTATGCAGGTGCAATACTACATAGCTGGAGTAGTAAGCAAAGTGTAGGCATCATATAAGATTGTGTAATGTCTTATGCTGGGCATAAGAGTGTTGGTCATTTGTCCTCAATTATGACATCAACTAACAACTAATTAATCTGAAAATGTTCAATAGAATCAATAATGAAAACCACTGGTGTGAATGCAGCCAAAACACATTAAAGATGAATGGAAATTGATCACTCAGACCGCTCAATAGTGTAATGCTAAGTGAATGCTAAGCATCCAGATACAGTCGACCTGCTTCTGCGATCACCTTGGTCGAGGTTTTGAAGTCTGTACTTCCTCTTCCGCAGATGTGCATTTTTTTCCTGCCAAGCCGTTTTTCTCAGTGTGAGTGAGGAGTTCCAATAACAAGCAGTCACTCAGGACGGATTTGAAACACATTCTGAATTCAGGTGTAAAAACAGCAGTCTGTCTCCAATTGATTTAGACATCATTTTCATTTATTTGGATACAAAATACCAGGATGGAACAGGCTCTGGTCCCTGGTACTGTACTCCGGACTAAATGAAATTTGGCTCAGGCAAAATGAAGCAGCACATTTGACTTTGACAAACATTTTTTTCCATGTCATGTAACTGAATTCACTGATTTCACTTCCTGTCTGTTTATTGTCATTTTTGGTATACTAGCTGTTTCTGCAGAATTTACATCACTACTCACACACTCTCACAGCGGGTGCAGACACCTTAAAAATAAACAGACCTGAAGTCAGTGAGTACACATGACGCTGCTTGTGGAGCCGTCTTCATCCGCAGCCTGAGAACACGCTGTTTAGTTTGGAGTATGACACTTGAATGCGATCCTGCTTACCGCAGCTCTGTTTGGAACAAGAGAAAAAGAGAATGTTAGTTGTGATGGATAAAGTGGGAGGAGATGCAAGTGGAGACAAGGTAGCAGGAGGGTAAAGAGAAAGAGGGGGGAGTGGCTGTAAAGGGGTAAATTGGGGGAGTCTGAAAGGGATTGGGCAGAGGGAGGAAGAGAGCCCAGGCTGGATTGCATTGTGTGAAGAAGGATAAGCTCAGAAAATGAAGAAGTAGGAGAAAGAGCTCAAAGGAGGTGGAGAGAGAGCAGCAGAGAGAGCACTTTGGCGTGGTGAGGGGCTGCAGAACACAAGAGCTTCTTTGATTGGTGAGTAAGTGGTCTCTGGGTTTGACTACAACTGCCTGTATCTATGCATCCACAAATGTAAAAGAGTGCCATCTGGCTGCAAGATGCAGAGGGTGGATGACTGAGCAACCTCCATGTTTGAAATGATTCTTAATGATAGCATTAGTACTTGGTAGGTCGTCTTTGTTTGTGAATAACAGAGAGATTTGATTTCATTCAGATGAAGAGCTGTTTATATTGGCTCTTTAATTGTGATGCTTTTGAAGATTATTACTCAGTGAGCTCATTTATTTGATATCTGCTTGTGTGTTAGTAGGTCAGCAGGCATTGTGAGGCAGTCGACTCAGCGCTAAAGCTGTTTCTGCCATGTGTTTTTAGAAGGTGGGACCAAAAGTTGTTTATTTGCCGTCTGTGATTGTGTGAGCTGTGAGGGTGCCAGTCAAGTGTGAGTGTGAAAATGAAATAGCAGGAAGCTAGGTGATAGCACTTCAGAGGCCATGGTTCTAGGTGTGAACTGCCCACTCAGCAGTCTTAACTGAAGCAAATGTCTCTGTAGTTCAGGATAAATGGATATACTGCACAGTAGTGTAACTGATGATAGTGTGATAAGCAACTACTCATACCAGAATATGTTGCGTTAATCCGTCTGAAACGCATCGTGTGTAGTGATGCTCAAACAGAGAAGTCTCTAAGCACTGGGAGCAATTCTTCTAAAAAGATACATGTTTGGTTGATCATGTGTGGAGGCCCCTCCCGTGGCACCTAAATTGTTTTCACAGACGCGTTTTGTTTCTCAGCGACCAAAATGTCCGTAACACCGAGCCATCTTTGTCTTAATTAACTTCAGGAGACTCAAGTGAATTAGACGAGATTCCTCACTCGGTGCGACCCTTCTCCACCCGCAAGAGTGAACCGCCCTACATTGGGACGACCCCCTCACCAACGTCCACCACGGAGAGCACACAGCAGACACACTCTCACCTGAGCCATCCTCCCCCGGAGGACCCGTTGGGACCTCTGCCTGACAACTGGGAGATGGCCTACACCGAGAACGGAGAGGTCTACTTTATAGAGTAAGTAACCCAACACTTGAATACATGGGTAATGCAATGTGTCAAAGTGCACTTTTCACAGGGTTCCCACAGGTTGAAGTGGTTAAAAAATTGTGAATTTAAGAGAAGCGATTAAGGTCTTGAATGTTTTTGAAAATAGACCTAAATAAATGCGAGGCCTTGAAAGTGCTTAGACCTAAATAAATGTGAGGCCTTGAAAGTGCTTGAATTGTAAATTTGTGCATGGAGGAAAAAGTTTGTTTGTTTGTTTTTTACTTAAGGTTAGTAAATAGGCTACATTCTGCTGTTTTTGGCATGTTTGTCTCCAACAGTTTTCTTCCATCACTGTAACACAGCAGCACATTTAAGATGTGTCCACACACTCAAACCTCTCTATTTTCAATTGTTGTCTGTAACAGTAATGAACCTTGATCAGTGTCTATGTCTCTCAACTAAGCTGTTGGGTCCTTAGTACAGTGTGGGAGCCCTGTGGTGCTTGAGCTGGACTAGGACATTGTGTCAACTTCACTTGAAAGCTCGGATATTTTACACACTCCTTTGCATTCTTCTGTACATTTACTGTACATGGTTTAATGTTTCACCCTCAATTTTTAATGTAAAAAAGAAAAGAAATGTCACACAGCGGTTCTGGACACAAATGACCAAAGTCAAGTTTGTATTCAGACTTCAAGTATAGAAACAAAGAAACATTTCTCAGGCTTTCATTGTATAATCGATTCAGTTTATAGCTGCATATGTCCGTGTTTCTACTTAATGTGATATCTAACAGTAGAATAGAACATGAACCAAAATCACATTTAACCTCTGCAGCTACTTTAAGGAATATATTCAAACTAAAAAACATGGAAAGTTGGGGAGAAACTGATTAGAGGTAACCTGGATACATTTTATAGCATGGCAATTTACTCTTTGTTGTTTTAGCTTACCAGACCTTAGATTCTGATACATTCAAAATACTGAGTTGAAGCTGTAATGAGTATCACGTCTTTGTGAGTAGCTGTTTTTTGTTTATGAACTCTGGAAGGACAATCTAGGTTCAGTGCTTGAAGTAATTAAGGTCAATTGGAGAAGTGCTTTTCCTCTAGTAAACTGTTGAGAGGTCTTTTATTATGAAACCACTACTTTGTCAGTCCTGTTGACTTTTGTAAATGTGATAAACAGATGAGAATAACTTCTTGAGTCCAACATAATCAAGTGTTGACTGAACAGTCATGCTGCTGATTTAGTGAAAAACCAGGAATTCTAGAAATGCGCACTATAATTACACATTCAGTCAACATCTTTGAAAACCTTCTTTCTACTAATCCAATGTGTGGATATAAAGATTATTTCTATCACATTGGGCTAATTGTGTTTGTGTTTATTTTATGTTCAGCCACAACACAAAGACCACCTCCTGGATAGACCCTCGGTGCCTGGACAAGCCCCAGAAACCCCTGGAAGAATGTGAAGATGACGGTACGTCCATGTTATGAGATGAAATCCTCTCCTTTCAAACACAGTTGATTGACACAGAATATTGAGCTGAGCTTCTACTTGTATCTTTTTTTACACTGGAGGCTCATAAATTGAAGAATGTAATTTGGTGTTTCTGTCAGTCATTCCCTGGCTTTTTGTTTTTGCCAAGAGTAAAAACCTACAGGCTATTTCTTAATTATTAAAAGACTTTTAGAAACAAAAACTTATTCATGAGTAGATTGAAGATGATTAGTCTTAGACCTCTTCACATACCTGTCCAGTCAACTCACTCTATGTTTATTTAGAAGTAGAGCTTTTTGGCTTAGAAATCACCAAATACCTTCTTGTACGTCTTTTTTCACAGTGTTGATCTGTTTAGACAGGAGTAGCGGTTCCCCCAGCAGCCCATAGGTGTCAGTGTTGGGTCACACAAAATGAGGAGCAGTCATTAGGTGGCATTGCTCTGCTAAGCTTTCAGCTGTTTGTCAGAGCAAGATACCCCACAGCTCCACCGCATCAGTGGCATAGCAAACCAGGATAGGCTCATGCAGACACAAAGAAGACTACTGCTACATTCTCATGAGGGAATCTTGTGATCATGAAATGTAATAACAGCTGTCACGTCATTAGTAGCTGACATGACAAATTCAGGTTGGATAAAAGTCTCCCTCAACTCCAGACTGCAATCATTTGGGGAAACATTTTTTGTGATTTTTGTCTACATGGATTGACACTAGAGGCTGAGGCTCTGACTTCGATTTACTCCTGCCACCTAGTGGCCAGATACAGTTGACTGACTCACAGATGTGCACCTTTTTTTCCTCTCTCTTTCCCCTCTAACAATGATCCTGTGCTGCTGCGTGGTCCGTCCCACTGTGTAGAAGGGGTACATACAGAGGAGCTGGACAATGACCTAGGTAGGATCTTCTCTCTTCTACTTACATCCAGTGTCATATTGTTCTTGTGTACATCTGACTCACCATTGCAATTCAGAAAAAACATCTCCCGTGGCTCATGCGCAGACATTTGACAGCAGATGACTATGACCGTGACTTCTAATCGTCTAGAACTGACACATTCTGCCTCTCTGACAGATCTGACCTTCACCCAGCCGCCCCTCTGTATGATTTTTAGCAACGCACATTTACTTAGTCAGAAAAAACTACCTTGAACACAGCTCTCCACTACCACATACCACCAGCCAACCAGACACACACTCACACAAACCCAGACAAAACACTCACACACCATCAGATTGTCTTTTCATACATAAGCGACGAGGGCTGATTCGAGGAAGATTGTTATAATGATGATTTCCTAATGGGTGTCTGTCTGAGGCAGACGGCAACAGGCCTTTTTTTTCCCCGAGACCCATCAACACACTAACTAGCCTTTCAGACACAGCAGCGCGGCCACTTGTGCAGGATAAATGGTGTCTGGAGACGGTGCCCTGCTACCGGTATGAACGAGTAATGAATGGTGTCATTCCATCAGGGGAGAGATGTGATTAATGTCTGTCTTAGCCCTTTATGATTAACATTTCTTTTTATAGAATTTGGAGTAACACTCAATGCATATTACTTTTGTCAAGCGAAAGAATGAAATCTCGCAAAAAGAGAGCTTATTTTGGCTTCATTTGTAATCAGTTCCACTTTTGTCAAATGGGATTTGAAAGGTTTCCATTTGCCCCAGGGACACAGGGGCTTATTCGGGCACCATATATAAGTAACAGGATCAAGTCTATTTTTTCATCAGGTGCAAAAGCTGCATTCATCAATATTTTTTATAATAACATCGATTCAAATGACTTAATGTTATGTCAAAAGGGTCACCTGCAGAGAAATATCAATTGTTAGCTTCTCTCTAGCTCTTATTTTCCAGCAGCAGGCAGCTGTTTTCAGCAATAAAAAGAGAGTATCACCTGCAAAAAGGTTGATGAGGCACTGTTAGCAGCTCCCAAGTTTAAGCATCTGAAAGAGTGGCAATGTTTAATGATCAGATCAGGCGAGTCCTACCACGTCTGTGAGACGGCCCCTCGACAGGATGAACATGATCGATAGTCATCGACCAACACAATCCAATACAGGTGGGCAAATAATAAGTAATTAACTTGAATCCTCGGAGGAGAAGTAGTACGAATGCAGGCATACACATGCACACATTTTCACACAACCCTAACACACACAAAGAGCCTCTCTGTGGTACATGCTTACACAAGAGAAACCAACCCTGGTGCTGTATCAAGAGAACGAGATGCAGACAACTAAACATGCAATTCATCACATTTGACTTTCCCTCGACTTCACAATATGTTGTGGGAGGAGGGACACGGGGCGAGAAGAAAGAAGGCTGCTGAACGAGCAACAGATTTCTCTCATTGTCTTCCTCATTTGTGTTTCCACTCACTGAAATATATACCACGTTGTTTAGAAGACTGCAACAGCAAATGCCCTTTCTTTCCTCTCTAACTCACACACACACACACACACACACACACACACACACACACACACACACACACACACACACAAGCAGGTGCTCCTCCAGGAGCAGAACTAGCACGGTGTGAAATCAAGTGGGTGATTAAAATTTTGCGCGAGGCGAGGCGGGACCGCATTCCATTTAACGTTCCAGTTGAAAACATCTGAATGATGATTCACCATGCCTGCTTTGTGGCTTCACCCTGCACTACGACGCTCAGGCTGTAACCTTGCATTCTGTTTCAGTATTTTTGCATTAGCTGTATTTAGCAGGTGTAGAAAATATGGAGTAATACTAACTTGCAAGCATCAAATTGACAACTATGATTGCAGGTTTGTCCCTGGTTGCTCTAAATCAACTTATAAGTGTACCTGGTCAGACAAACTGTAGAGTGTGTGTGTGTATGTGTGTGTATGTGTGTGTATGTGTGTGTATGTGTGTGTGTGTGTGTGTGTGTGTGCGCGCGTGTGTTATGTACAGATAATTTAAACACTCCCATCTGCTGCTGACTCTACTCCAACTGAAGGCCCTCCTCATTAGAAAGCAGAGGGAGGCTCTCCAAGTTGGATGATTGTAATTACCACCTACTTGCACACAGGGTGAGGCTTAATTGGCTGGGGGTAATAATATGTAAAACTGATACATCACATGAGAGGACTATTGGACAATCTGTGTTTGTAGCCAATTAGAAGCCTCTGACATTATCTATGTGGACGGCAGCCAGTAATCGATGCCGCCGTAATCACACTACAGAAACGATTCAGATGGCTCCGCTGGAGATAATGACATCACCCTCACTGGCAAACGCCGTAGAAACGCAGCACCACCGGGCAATTACATGCAGCTGAAGTGGGCCCAGTCATATTCATCATTTCCTAATCATCGTTGATTACGATGGATTCCACTTTTTCTCAAAAGTTTCTGCGCATGTGTGTGCAGCTGCTTTCAATGCCACCTCCTTAAATGAAGTAGCTTCTCAAGTCCTGGGTGCAGCCTTAGTTCACAAAGCAGGAGCTGGCACAGGTGAGGTCAGTACATTTACACATGAAGTGGGTGAGTTATGTAAAAAATGAAGAGAGCAATGCCACAGTAATAAGGACAGGTATCTTTTCACCAAGACAGCCAAGAAACTGATTAGAAATTAGCTTCTCTGTTGACAGAAAGGGAATATTTCATAATGCTAAAAAAACAAACAAATCCACATTTTCCCTGCACATTGTCAGAGAGCTTTTTGTGTTTTTTTCTACAATGGTTTCAAAGCCCGGATTATTCCCCCCTGCCCAAGTTTCCCCTCCTTCTCACCTTTATCTGTCACTCCCTCCTTGCTTTTTTTGCCTCCCACTTCCATGCCTTCCCTCTCCCTGACCCCTTCCACCGCTCCCTTCTCACACCTCCTTTCATCTCCCCCATCCCTCTATTCATCCACCCATCTCTGCCCAAGGGGGTCTTGCTCTGCTCTTATCTGATGTGTGGAAATGTCAGCAATGTGAGGGGACAGGGACAGGCCAGCCAGACAGCCTGTGAAGCTGTTGGGTCACTGTGGCCCCGGAGACTGACTGACAGGCAGACTACAGTGAGAGGCAAAAGGTCTCCGCTGGGCTCGCCTCTAATGGCTCAATACATAGCCCCCAGCAACCTCACAGCCTTGAGTTTTTTTTTTGGCTCGTTCCCTCAGTCTCATTCTGTCTTTTTTCTCTGCTTTTCTTTGTAGAACTTCCACCAGGATGGGAGAAAATAGACGATCCGGTGTATGGGGTCTACTATGTTGAGTAAGTGAACGAATTCGGCAAACGGACAGGCTGACGCTGCACACACGCTCACAGGAAGCTGAAGAAGAAAACAGTCATCTTGCATTCCTTCCTCCCGCACATAAATAGAAATGCTCACACACATTTTAATGTGAAAAAAATAAAACTCTTCACCGTCCTGTAAATAGGAGCAGCTCTGATGTACATACAGTTCTGCCGTTAATAAGACGTCACAGCAACATTTCACTTGAGCTGTTTTTGGTCTTTTTGTCTTCTGAAAAATGTAGGCCATTTTGTTTGTGTCATTATCTTTTGGGGAAAAGGTGCAGCGAGTGTTTGTGTGCGCATCTCATCTCGTGTGAAGCCCCTCGGTGTCAACATTAACACGAATACGTTTCATGCGTTTTTGATGTTGTTCAAAGCAGCACCTGGGGGCTCAGGGCTGTGGCATTTCTATTTTTCCCCTCTTTGTCTCTAACAGATGCTATTCACTGTTTGCTTCATTTGCTGTATAATATCACGTGGTCGCTTTCAGGTGTTATTCTCCTGCTGGTAGGTCAGCGCGAAACCCCCCATAGTCTTGAATTAAGCCATCGTCAACATGTGATTTTATATGATGTGATTTGTGGGCAGGATTGTGTCACGCACATCTAAAAGAGAGGTTTTCCTGTGTATGTGCGGATGCATGCATGTGTATTGTGCGACTGTGAATTAATCTAATCTTATCGCTGTGTCTCCCCTCCCTCTCTGGACCTTATCTCTCTCTCTCTCTCTTCTGTTATTCTGTCCTCTCCTCTGTGTCTGTTTTCCCTCCCTGCTGCGCTCCATTTCCCTGCTGATATTTACCTCTTGTCCTACATCCTGTTTTTCTATTTCTTATTTTCCATCCATTCCTCCCATCCCTCATTTCTCATTCCTAAACCTCACATCCACTCTTCCCTCCTCCCACCATCCCCAAAGTCATATCAACAGGAAAACCCAGTATGAGAATCCAGTGTTGGAGGCTAAGAGGCGCAGGCAGCTGGAGCAGCAGCCTCAGCAGCCTCAGCCCCAAAGCCAGCAGCCACCTGAAGGTGAGCGCTACATCCGAGGTTCGTTCACAAGCCCCCACCAAGGGCGTCATTTACTTTCTTTCTATTCATGTGTGCGACTGACTTGTCTCCGTGTGAGACCCTGTGTGAGAGATTGTGTCTGTATTGTAATGATTGCTACAGTAATCGATGTTGCTGCTACTGCCTTATGATTTGCTAAGTGCCCTTCCATAAAGGCATAACTATTATTTGCGGCTGCGCCATGCAGCCTTTTTGAAGTTAATTTCAGTTTTCTGTGTTGCTATTGAAGACTTGTTTGTGTAATATCTTGAAAGCTTCATTATCTCTAGGTGAAGACAGGTAAGTTTGGCTTCATCTGAACATGATCGACATGCTCAAAAAAAGGGCAGTTTAAAGGTGTACTGTGTAGTTTTGGGGAAGACATTTTAGTAACAAAGATCTTCATTCGCCAATTTTATAATGCTTACACAAACCAATGTAACAATGTAAGTCTGTTTTTTATGACTTAATAAACGAAATTAACATGTTTATATTTGGTGGACCCTGCCACCCTACTAAGCAAACAGTGTTCTGGGGATGGTATTTTCCTCTGAGAACAGCTTTTTTTTATTCAGCTATGGAAAAATTCAGAGTTTGAATGTCTTCTTCAAAACTACATAGTGCTCCTTTTAATAAAGCAATAAGTGCTCCCAGCAATGACAGTGATTATGCAGCTCACACAGCTGCCCAAACTCAACCAAACCGGTAACCTTAGCTTGCTCCTGCTTCTTGTCTCAAACCATATGCATTCACAGGACACCCCGCAAAGAGATTAATTGTAAATGCATGCAGGCCCACATGGGAACTCTCCTATCGCGCTCCACCTTCTGCTCATTCAGCAGAATTCATTCCTATCCACTCGATTACCTGCTGACTTTTCCCTGAGTCTGAAAGCTCAATCTCTTTTCAAAAAAACTCGATACCTTCAAGCAGAGTTTTTTAACCATTTTTTTCCTCAGCTCTGCATTGATTCCGTTTCACAGTGGAGAATATTAATGAGGGTTGTAGCCTTGATGCCCTAACAAGGCGATTAATCAAAGATGGTCATGAAGAAACGGGCCACTCCAGTTTCTTACAGCTTCGTTTGTGTTCAATACGGAGATGTGAGACAGTGTTTATGAAGATTGTGCGACCTGTTTAACCTGAGTTGACACATTCAGTGGAGGGATGTGGAACTGTAATAAAGTTTCATACAGGGCTGGGCAGTATATTGATTATAACATTATCATGATGTGAGTTGTCCTGGATTTAAAGGCTGCATTACAGTAAAGTTGTATCTTTTTCTGAGCTGACCAGACTTATTTAGTCATTATATCCACATTGCTGATGATTCTTTATCAAAAATCTCATTGTATAAATATTCTGTGACAGTATCATCCCAACTATATTACTGCAATATCATCTTCAACAATTGTCTTCTTTGAAAATGTAGTACGTCATGTTATGTTGTGTATCACAAAATAGCCCAAAATTGGTAATTGAACCTCTTCCATTCACTCGTTGATCTGTGGGGCAACAAATAATGTTTCAACCTTCACAAGTTCCTCCTACTTCATAGAAAGCTAAATGGCTTATTCCACAACACACAGCGCAGTAGGCCATGTCGTCCCAGAGCCCTTAGCCCCTGTTCCACCCACAAGTAGGACAGCCGCGCACCTGTTTCGACCCCATCTAGAGAACATGTGCCTCTTGCTGTTGCAGAGTGGATCGAGGACTCTGCGTTGGCAGGGGCCCCGCTGGCCAGCTATGCTGCCAACCACCAGGAGACCTACAGGGACCCTCAGACAGGACCTCCAGTGCCCAACGCAATGGGACAAAAACGTGAGTTGTCACCTGTTTAAAATAATGATGTTGATAAAAAAGGATGGCTCATTATTTGTCTGTTTCTTCACTTTGTTACCCACAGCGACTTATTATGAGGTACACCAGATTCAGCTCTTAGAGTGTGGTTTGTTTCCCTGAGCTGGTGCCTCAGGGCATGTTTGCATTTTCATGATGTAGGAGCAGTTACGAATCAACACTCTCTGTATAAGTTTAATCAAATAATTCAGATCAAATTCAACCTTATCTCGTATGTGCAATACATTTCAAGTGTTTTCCGAGAGAGCTGGAGGCAGTGTTAAAGTCAAACACACCACTCTGCCAAGTACAGTCTTACTTTACACATGTGCTCTCCCTGCGTTTACTGGGTTTACTCCACATGTTGCTTCTCATGGATCCTGTTTTGTTGATCTATTTTCTGGATCAAATAATTGCCTGATTTCACCCGCCATTTAGCCACACACACACCTACAGACACAGTGTCTAGCCATTACTGTGTGTTCCTTCTGGTGGTTGCCAGCTCTTTTTATACCAGCCTCCCACTAGCAGCTTGTCTAATTAGCACAGCCATTGCGGAGAATTAACTGCCTCACCCCGTCTTTTCCTCTTATTCTCCCTTGCAGCTCTGTTGGCCTGTTCTTTCCTTTTCCCCCTCATCGATCTCTTTATTTTATGGCCCACAGTGGCTGTCTCGCTGGCTTTTGTCTTGTCTCCTGCCACCCTCTCCACTTTGGTTCAGGTGTTGGTTCTGTCCACCAGTCTGTCTGTTTACCTCCACCTCCCCCCCCTGACTTTGCTATTCTGTACTGTACTAGGCCTTGACATTGCTACAGAGAAAGGCATTATTAGAAATCTCTTTATCTGACTACCTACTTTCATGTTCCTCCCGCTTCCTGGTCTGTTCTTACATCTCTGGATCCCTCACGGATAAAGCCGCCATCTATGTTCACAGTTTTGTTACATCTCGCCTGTTCTATTATAAGGCACACACACACACACACACTGAGAAAACACCACAAACACAAGGACACATACTGACTCCAAGGGTAATGCATTTTTCATTGAATGTATAAGCTGTAGCTCTAGCACAAGCCAATTTCGTGCTGCAGGTCACTAATCACACAATCCTGCGTGGCCCTCTCTCCTTAATTCTCAGTCTTTATCTGCCTGTTGGCTTTCATTCTTTCCCATCACCTCTGACAACATCTCGTTATTCATTTGTGTGAAGTCATTTCTGTAGCATTTGGCTTACATTGTGTCTATTAATAAACGGTTCTCTCACCCTGTATTCAACTGTTGCTCCCCGCCACTCCCATTCTCGACAGCTAAGACTGCAGATGTATACCTCGCACAACTTTTTGAGTTAGACTGATTCCATCTCAAATCTTTCTTCATTTTATCTTTAATGTCAGATAATGAGGCAGAGAACGCTAGAAGAAAAGGACAGTCTGAGTAATTGGGTTTAGATTGCAGTGTTCGAGCACTTCTCATGACTGGGTTTCTGTGTTAATTAAACCCTCACAGCCAGAGCTGAATGATAGAGATGCCTTGACAGCAGATGAGGTTGTACATTTGGTAGCCGTTTACAGAGGCAGACCCGTCTCCCAGCAAAATGCTTCTGCCATGTGACCTTCACGGTTTAAGGATGTCACTTGGTATTTTATTTCATTACTCAAAAAGAAAAAGATGTGGTGCCTCTCGCAATGTGAAAGACACATGAAGTAATCATGAAGCTGAAATAGTGCCATTTGATTTTAACCATGTTAAAGGGGCACTGTGTAGCTTTGGAGAGGAAGTTCTCATATTTTAATATTTCTTTTATTAATGAGCTACAAATACATTCCCAGAAATGTGTATTTTTTTGCATAATTGAATAAACAATTAGGTAGAATATGCGTATATTGGCATTAGTGCTTTCTGTCCCTTTGACTCCATGCACTTTAAAGTGATCAGTGTAGCCAATCAGCACAAGTACAGGATCAGTTGAAGATCTTATATACGTGTCATATGCAGCTGTAACCAGCATAGTTGCCTGTTACTGCCCACAGACTCACCTTCAGTCCCAGTCTTAATGCCCTTGTTTGGATTATATGATTAATGATTCCACATTGGGGATTACCTCACTTCCGATTCTCTTTTAAACCAATTAGTCTGTTTATTATAATGAGTCTGTTTTGATTCATGTTGTGTCATCAGATCAGAAACGGTGGCCTGTAGCCATTACACTCATTAAGGTTAACTGTGTGTTTAGATTATTGATTAAGTGTTAATGATATTGTGCTAGTGAGTTAAAGCTTTTTACTGAAGCCCAGATTCAGTATATTCCCCGAGGCGGAAAGCAGTTTTTCCCATTTTTGTTGACACGCAAACAGAACTCAAAGCTGCTTAATTCTGCTGTATCAGAATTGACTAAATCGAAACATCTGTGTTTTTGGGTACAGGAGGGAAGCCTTTCTTTACTCGGAACCGATCTGAACTCAAGGGGACCTTCATCAATACCAAGCTGAAAAAGAGTCGCCGAGGGTTTGGTTTCACTGTTGTGGGAGGCGACGAGCCGGACGAGTTCCTTCAGATCAAGAGCCTGGTCTTAGATGGACCCGCTGCCCTTGATGGCAAAATGGAGACAGGTTGGTGCACTATGATATTGAAGATAACAAAGAAGGAAAACTGCTTTTGAATATTGCTTAAGTTGGATTTTTGAATGCTTGACATGCTTTACAATGACATGATGACATAGTGTGATGTCAAGAAGTCATGTAATGGCGGGACTACAGATTATTTAAAACACTCAAGGACTGGAGAAAAATGAAAACGATTGAAATCGCTGACTTCCTTACATACAAAACAAATGTAACTCTTCCCTCTTCTCCACCCTAAGGTGACGTCATCGTGAGCGTCAACGACACATGTGTGCTAGGCTACACGCATGCCCAAGTTGTGAAGATCTTCCAGTCCATCCCAATTGGCTCCATGGTCAACTTGGAGCTGTGCCGTGGCTACCCACTGCCCTTTGACCCCGATGACCCCAACACCAGCCTGGTTACCTCAGTGGCCATTCTGGACAACAAAGAGCCCATCATTGTGAACGGCCAGGAGGCCACCAACAGCTACGACTCGCCATCCAGCCATGGCAGTCAGAACAACAACAACGGCTCGACCAATGGGGGGGCACCCCTCAATGGCCTCCCCCGACCACAAAGCCCCTCAGCAGACATGGCCTCCGACACCTCCTCCCAGCACGGCTATCCCAGCGACGTGGTCACCCTGGCCTCATCGATCGCAACACAACCAGAGCTCATCACTGTACACATGGAGAAAGGAGACAAGGGCTTCGGCTTCACCATCGCCGACAGTCCCGGAGGTGGAGGCCAGAGGGTGAAACAGATCGTGGACTACCCGCGCTGCCGCGGCCTCAAGGAGGGCGACATCATCGTGGAGGTGAACAAGAGAAACGTGCAGAGCATGTCACACAACCAGGTGGTCGACCTGCTCAGCAAGTGTCCCAAAGGCAGTGAGGTCACCATGCTGGTGCAGAGAGGTGAGTGGAGGCTCGTCTGTCGTCATTGTAAATGTGTCATCCATGTTGTGACTGATGAGTGCAGACGGAGAGGAGGAAGATGCATAACAGGTGTGGAGTTATGTGGCGGTTACTGATTTATGTGCCCATATTTTGAAGTATTACGAAACAAAACAAACCTTTCCCATGAAGCTGCTCGGTGCTGTTGACAAAAACTAATGGGCTTCTGCCTTACAGGCTGTTCAGGCTCTTTTATTGACACATATATTTATTTATTCATGTAAATAGAGGTTGGAAACAAAAAGGAGATCGCAAAGAAAGACGAGGTAGAGGGATAATTATGGTATGAAAGGAGAGAAGGAGCTGTAGAGGAACGCTGAAAGTAAAGTAGAGAAGAGTGAGTGAGGTTTTTACACCGAAAAGCATCGACTGTCAGAACATTACAGCTGCCTTGAAATGGAAAAAAGGTGGAGAGAGGAGGAAAGGTGAAAGATGGGAGGGCTATGTAAAGAACAGTGAGAAACTCAGGTCTGAATATTTTCCTTCTTTTTATTCTCCCTGTCTCATATTCAGCTTCTCTGCCCAGGTTCTTTTTCACTCCTCTCTGTTTCTGTCTGCTGTTTATGGTTGCTGTCAGCATGTCAGGTTTATTTTAGGCTTTTAGTGTCAAAGTTGGTCGCTTAAAAGATGCCACCGATTGTTCTCATGGGCCTTTAGCCACCCACATGACTGTCCTGCTTGATATGAGCTAAATCAGTCAGGGACATTTTGTACTGTTAAAATACATTTTCAGCGTTAGTCATGTCAATGCTGCGAAAAACAGTGCACCGTGATGTGAGTACTGCCATTCAACGTGTGCCACCCAACTTTTGCTGTGGTTTCTGATTGAAAATCACTGTCGCACAGAAGCACTAAATGGAAACAAAGCAACTGTGAATGGAGAATAAAACTGAAATGATTGAATTTCAGTATTTTCCCCTCCAATCCCCCTCAGACTTGCAGACCTCCAGAGCTCTAAACGCACTGTGTGATACAAGTAATTGGACTATTTTCTCTGCCAGACTGTCCATAGCTTGCTTTGGGGCTTATTAATTCAAGTAACTAAAAGGTTTTTGTGTCTGTGTGCACACGTAGAGTTTATCTCCTCTGTGGGGTTAAGTGCTCAGAACTGTCAAGGGAAATTGGTCAGATGAATGGCGGCCGAGTCACATTGTAGTCTCACAGTGAGCCCGTGTTTCTTTCTGTCGTGTTATCTACATGTGTGACTCTGTCTCAATTTGTATCTCCGGCTCTCTCCATGTTGTCACTCTCTCTCTCTTTGCCTCGCTTTTTGACACTTCAAACTTACCCAGACCAAACTGCTCCCCTCCCTCTCGCTGGCTTTCGCTAATGAGTTGCATTTCTTCATTGTGCGAGCGTGCAAAAGCTCATGAAGTGATATTGTCTTATCAGGGGCATAATGGGCTGTCAGTAAGGCAGCTGGGATTGTATAAAACACCGTGACAGGCTTTGAGTGCCACTGACAGACAGAAATGACTGTGATAGAACCAAGGGCACTGATCTCACAGACAAAAGTATGGATAATCATCATGCATTTGAAATGGTTTAATTGAAGCAAAATCACTCGACACCTTTAATGGATTGATCCTAGTTAACGTTTGGCACAAAGGATTCCAGCAGGCAGAAAAGCAAACACAGGAACCAAACATGAAATCCATTTGAATCCTAAATGTATTTTAGGGTTTATTGGGCAGTTGTTACCTTTAGATTTAAAGATCATGATTTAATGATATTTTTGATGAATTCGATTTTTATTTATTTTTCACGCCCTGGTGACTATGACTGGGAAAGATCAAAACTTCCGTCATGATACCATATTATAACCATTCTTTGGACAACGTTCTGATATTTGCCACTGTTATGAAGTCTGCCATGATCAGATATGATTCAATTCAGGATCCTGCGATCGATAAAGATGATGTTATATGCCCATTAAACACAGTCACAGAAGAAGCTGCTGCTGCTTTCTTTTATGCTTTTTGGACATAGAAAAAACGCACATAAAATAGATAAGCGAGAGCAACAAGTTAGCAAGCCCAAAGTATTTCCACAAAGTTGATTTATTCCTGAGAGGGGTGTAAATATCCTTATTCTCTTGTTATTGGCTGCTTGCCATTATCTACCTGGCACAAGCACTATTTGAATGTTTAGAAAGGAGGTGCACGTGGATGGACACAGAAGTGCCAAGTGAGTTTAAAGTAAAGGCATGTTTTAAAACTAATGATAGAGATCAGTGTTTTTACTTTGCATGGATCACATTGGATCGTTGATCATTAAATTGATATATCGCTCCAGAGCGATGGATCATTATACCATTGATTTTTCGGAATGTTCCATATTAAGTGTGTTCCATCGACTTTTGATTTAGAATTGAAACTGTGGCACAGTTTAGCATATTATAGCAGGACCCGCTGTTCTGATGCTTCATGCTGAAGCTCATGATGAATAAAAATAATTAATAGAACCAGAGTCTGATGACTGCACTTTAGCCATTTGCACATTTAAGCACCAAGTGCTGCCTACTGTGTGTTTTACAAAGAACTTTTCTGATGAAGAGCCTAATGGCTCTAACATCAAAACACAGTCAGCAATTAGTCAGCCAAAGTACAAACTGGACTAGCACAGTGTATCAACTCATTTTTTTTTTTCTCTTACACCGGGTATCAAACCTCCAACTATTTTGTATCATTTTGTTGATTCCAATCAAAATGTGTCTGTAGAAGAGACCTGAAAGCTGTCAGTCTTAATATCTGCCCCTGAATCCTTTCATACCCTTTTTTTTCTTCCTCTAAGCGTTTTATCGAACCAGTTGTGTCATGATGGATAATGAATCTGTTTACATCTTATGTGTCATCGCCCCCTCAACACAGCATCATTTAACAGTCATATGTGTTGCTGACACACATGCTTACACACACTGTCGCGCTCATGAGAACATAAACCAAGGTTCTAGACACGGTGCCTTAATTACTCTCCAGCTCTGACTCTCTTCACTGCTTTCTCACTCCGGCTCACTCCACCAGTAGCGGCGAGGCACGCTGGCCTCTAATTGGGGTCCTGATGTCAGCTTTGCTTATCATACACATACATCTTTTTCCCCCTCGTGCTCTCTTTTGCTCTCACTCTCCTTCCATCCATCAAGGATCTCCTCTTCCCTGAGCGAACACCGCTTGTGCGTGCACACACACAAACACACACACACAGGCATCAGTGTCGGTCTTACACATGAAGAGCCTTGCATCCAATTATAGATCAGCAGCAGAAAGACTCGTGCACGGTCTTAATTGGTGGAGATCCACCCTTCCTCCAACCCTCCATTCCCCCTTTTCTGTTCCTATTCCCACACTACCAGTACATAGATTCTCACCCTCTTGCCACATTAAGATGGGAGCCTACCCCAGAGGACCAGACGCACACTCGTTAGCAGTAACACATGTGCACAAGTCAGGATGTGTGAAAATGTGAAACGCCACACATGAGCTAGTGTGCTGAATGTTGTGAAGGGAACCTGTGTGGCTCATTTGATTAACTTTATCTGAGAAAGCTACCCTCGCTCTGAATAATCTCATACAGAGGAAGGTCAGATGTCAGGTTATGAGTGCTTTATAGGTTAAACACACAGGACACAAAAGGTTCTGCAGTCATTTTGGACTGCCTGTGAGCACACAGGCATGATTTATTGCTTCAATCAGGCCTGTGTTTCGTGATACATCGTTCTTTCATTTGTCTAATTACACTGCTCTAATGTGCTCATTTTCCCCCTGCCTGTCTTCTCCTGCCCCCACTGATGCTCTGGCATAACTCATTTGAGCCCCCGATGTCTTGCTGTAGTGCAGACTTTAATTTCCTCTCCCCCGTTCCCTTTAAAAAGGTGTAAACGTTACAGGGTCCACAGGGACGCATACACCTGCTCCACAGCCTTTTGTCAGCGAAAACTTGTTTGGGTGTACAATTTGTGCAACACAGCCTCTCTCAGCAGCCCAGCAGCTCGTGTCATTAGTCAGCTATAGAAAAATGAAGCCCATTTGTCTCAGCGTGGATGTAGAGTCGCGTTCTACTCTATTTTTCTTCTTTCTTTTTTTTTTTTTTACCTGTTTGTAAGGCCTGGCAGGTGCTGCAATGAACACAAGGTAATTTGTGTTTGGCTGCAGTAACAGCTCGTAGCCATGTGCAGGAAATGGAAGGAGAGATAGCTGCAGTGGGCGGAGGGAGAGGAGGAGAGCTGTGGATGGAAGGATGTCAGAGGATCAGAGAGATGATAAAAGAGCGGCGCAGAAACCCTCATGATGCTCTGCTCTAGCCTCTCTCGCGCGCGCTCTCTCTCTCTCTTTGCCTCTCCCTCCCCCCACTTCATGACTCATCAATCAACGGTGACACATTAGTTGCCGCTGGGCAATCAGGCCTCACGCTCCTCTCCTCTCGGAGTGAGAGATGGACCTTCGCTCTCCTCCCACGTAGCCAGCGAATGGACAAGTGGCAGGTTGAGGGACTAACACGGACAAGAGGTGATGACTATTTTGCAAATATCAATGTATTTAATAGTCACTGTCCTTATTTCCTGTTCAATTAAATGGGAAACGTCCTCTAAACAGCTAAACACCCAAAGACATGTCCGACACCTCATATTATCTGCATGGCTACTTTGAGAACTCTTAGGAGCAGCCGTCTACAAAGAATCCATAGTGTTAAAGAACAAATGGGTGTGTTTCCTCTTGTTTACCTTTGTGCACGTCTCCCCTCATTGCCTTTAAGTGCAGCCTGAAAGAGATTTATTGTACCCTTGAAGACAGACAGTTGAAATGTTTGTTTTCCTTTGTCTTTTCATGGATGTGTGGCTTAAAGAGGGTAAAAACACCAAGTGGATCGTTGCCACACTAGATAGCTCTTATTGGCATAATGCTGGGCAAGTGAGCCGACAGCTTGTAAATGCCTGCTGTCAAAAAGCACTCCACGGATCAGTGTTCTTTGAGGACACACACTGATAGGGCCCAAACACAATTACGTGAACTCGCATAACCCACATAAACAAAATGGCAGTTACCGGCATGCACATTCATAAGGCCCGGTATAATGTGGACAGTCTTGTACACAGCCATTAGAAGGAGATAAACGTTGATGATGGGTCCCTGCACAGACCAAAGCAGGAAATCAATTCACTGTATGGGCAGGAAGCGCCGTATTTTTGCCCACTTCGCATTAAAAAATCTGCTGACTGAACGTTCCAGTGGCACCATAACGAACAGCAGCGCAGTCCTGGAAAGCAATGATGTAAGTGGGGGTGGGGTGGGGGGCGGCCTGCCCGCTAGGTGCCCACGATTCACCTCCGTCTGCTGGAGGCTTGAGCCGGTGAATCACCCGCTTGTTGCTCAAGAGACAAGGTGAGCCTCCTCGCCCCCACCCATCTCCCATTCCTTCACACCTCCATAGCTATTGGGCGAATTGTAAATCTCCACCTCTGCACCATCCTTTGTTTCTATGACAATGCTCTGCAGATAATCTGCGCTGGGGGTCTCCTCTGGGTGGATGTGTGCATTTGGTGGAGGAGGGGATTTTACCCCTTCCAGGGAAAAAAAAAAAAAACTCCTCGCTTCCATTTCTTATCACAAGGCACCTTCCTCAAAAGAAAAAACTGCTTTTTTGCATCCGCGCTCTCCCTGGTCATCTTTGCTACCTATTCAGCCGCACTGGTATGACCACTCTGTCACATTTAATTCCACTGTTTACACACAGAGGAAGCTAAATAAAGCTGTACTCTGCAGGGCTGTCACATCCTGCCCGCTGCCGATGTACGCAGCTGATGTGAGCTTCTCACTCCTTGGAGACCGTCTGTCAGATCCCCACGGTCACCAGGCGCTGTCGCCACGGTGACAGATGGACCTGCCCGTTGGAAGCCATCACTCGGAGCCGAGATTCCACCGACGCTTATGCACACGCGCCGTGCACCGAGGACAGACAACATAATCTGCTTAGTAATGGCCTCCGTTTAGTGACTGCTACGCTGCCAGGTCGTTACAACTCCTATCTGTTGAGGGGGATATGCTGTGTCTTAATCCAAAGCGGAGTTCCTTTGGGAGGAATTGTTGCTGAATCCATCTCACAAATCTTTAACTCCGCGTGTCAATGCTTTAATTTATTCCACCACACCTTATTTTCAGTGTCTCCATCTTCTTGATGCACCCAGGCTATTGGAATTTAACCCACTGTGGGGCTGTCACACACAGAAACACACAGTTTGCTGAAATTCATGGCATTTGCCTGAGGCAGTGAAACAAGATGACTGGTTGTCTGTCCAATAAAAACAATTCACTGCAATCCTTGAATAAACTGGATGCTATTACTATTATTTTGGCTTCATTTGGCTTCATAACAATCAGCTGATGTATCATTAATCATAAAAAGCACACATTTAGAGCCTCGTGGGTCCTTCATTATTCACTGTTATGAATGCATTTTCTGCCACACGTTTTAGGATTCAGTAAGCAGAATGAAATGAAATAAAAACTGGAGGGCCCCACAGCGGTCCAGCTCAATTATTTGAGAGCTGGAGTTGCCGAGGCTGTAGCGGACCGCCCTCTCACTCAGGCTGTCAGCGCGCAGGCCAACCAGGATCGCCCACCTGTCCAAAAGCGCTCTTTCCTCCCTACTTGTATGTGATTAGGCCTGGAGGTTGGCCCAAACAGCCACAATAGCTTTTGATCTTGCAGCTTCAAGCACACACAATCCCACAGAACCACTCCTGCTTACCAATGCGGTGTTGACTCGTCCACAGCTGTGGCGTTTATTTTGGTATTAACATAGTTCTGTTTTTTTTTTTTTTTTTGTATTGCTTTTACAGTAAGACGCAATCGATTTCAGAAGTACAGTGCATTACAAAGACCTGAATCAGCCTGTGCCTGTGTCAGGTTGTTGCTCGAATGGGCGTGTCTGTTTGTGTGTGATGTGTGATCTGGGAGAGGGAGAGAGAGTGAGCCGAGATACGTTGACAGACAGCAGCAGCAAACCAGTTGCAGAGGATAGATGAACGATAATCATACATTGGCCTGACACTGACTGACAGCGTGCTCAGCCCAGAGAGGGTACCTCAGGATTGACAGCGTGCATCTGTGTCTGATTTAGCGGGTTGTTATTCACTCCTGAATGAATGATTCCCATTGATTGAAAAAAAAAAAAAAAAAAAA
>CAEMYA010002158.1:157732-174035 GCA_903131615.1 Diplodus sargus
TTTGGTGTGTGTGTGTGTGTGTGTGTGCGCGCATGTGTGTGTGTTTGTTTGTGTGTGTGTGCAGCTTCATGAATGTTTACCAGCATGTGGGGGTGGGAGGGAGACTGAGATGGAAAGGAGAGAGAAAGCGGAAGAGGGAGGGAGAGGAAGGAGGTAGAGGAGGGTGATGATGCTGAGGGAAGAAAAGGGAGGGAGGACAGTGTGCACTGAGGTGAGAGAGAGAGAGAGAGAAAGGGAAAAAAAGGAAAAGGCAGCAGGGAAGGGAGAGACGGGGAGGACACGGCAACTGCCTATAGATGCTGGAGCCTTCGACAGCGGAGCGCCGCACTCAGCGGACACAGGAAGATGGTCTCAGTAAGAGGGGAACTGACGGTTGCCTATAATTTAATGTTCAGTATCTTGGACTCCTTCTCCATGGGTAATGCTACGGCCAGGAACTCCAGAGCACAGCTCGCTTTTCTCCTCTCTGCTCCTCTCTCTTTATTCTCCGGCTTAGTTGCTCTCCAGGATTCTGTCCTCTCCTCTTAACTCTCACTTTACTCCCTCAAACACAAGCCCGCTCGTTGGCACGCGTGCGCTGCCGTTGGGGTAGCCAGGGTCTAGTGAGCGCCGGGTTAGCCCTCGGGGCTGGCCCCACTCTTCCGCTGCACCAGTCAAGCCAAAGCGCTGGCCGCGGCAGTGATGCAGATAGATCGCGCTGCCTGCACCCCCCCCTCCCCTTCCTCCCTCCTCAAACGCCAGCCGCGGATGGGCGAGCAAAGAACCAAGCAGGGAGAGAGAGGAGAGAAGGGAGAAGGAGACGAGGGATAGATGAGCACATTGTTTTGGAGTCTGCGTTATCCGTTTTTTTAATCTTCATTTTTGCTTGAACATGGACGATATACTAAAAGTACACTGGTAACCTTCTCCTTTTTTCTTTTTCCCATTTCTGTCTGGTTTCACAGGGGTGGCACCCGCAAAGAAGAGCCCGAAACTGGTGAGTAATTGTTCTTGTATATTTTTCTCCTTTCTCATCCATCCTTCACTCTCCTGTCCTCTATCCACATGGTGCATCTGTCAGAGGGGATATCTGGCTCACTCTCTCCCCCCTCACCTCCAGCTCTCCTCTGTAAGGTATAACTTGTGCTGATGTTGTGGGTCCGTTTGTAGACATGGGATGCCTGGCTGTGCGGGGGTGGATCCCTGTAGCTCCACATCAGTCCCCCTCCTCCTCCTCACTGGCGGGGGCTGGGACGAAGTGGGCTTTGATGCACAGCGTGAGCTGGGTTGCTAACGCGCTGATGATCGCATCGCGCTGGGTGCTAAGCTTGCAGAGTGAGAGTTGAATGTATGATCACAGCTGAGGAACGGCCTCATCCTGTGATATGTGCTGCATTACCAGAGGGACTCTGATGATGACTGTGTCTCACTGAATGTGTATGTTTGTTGATCTTTTTGTTTTGCAGGGTGATTTTGAGCTGGCTCCTCCATACAGAGATTACACTAGGAGGGTATGTGATGTCGTTTAGAAGGGTGAAAGTTTTTGGGGGATGAGGTGTGGTGGTATTGGTGCTGGATATGTAGTGTGTTAGATGATAATGGTGATGGTATAGCCTTCTTAAAGCAGATAATACAAGAGAGTGAAAGTAGAGTTAATACATGGTGTTTCAACATAATGTCTGGTTGTATTGGGCTGTTTATGTCAAACAAAACACTACATATGATGATAACAGTGTGGCCTGCTAGTGGCAGAGCAGGACAGACCTGAGTCAAAGGAAGCAGCGAGGATTTGTTTTCATTGCCCCAGACCTCCTCCCTCTCCTCCCCTCCCCTCCTCCCTCGATTCTTCTGTCTCCTTAATAAGTTATTGGAGCAGGAGAAACCAATGTATTAGGCCAGTCCCAAAGCACTGAGGGAGAGCACAATGACTGCAGAAGGTCAAATCTAATAGATCCATCAAGAACAAGAGATTTGTTTTCATTTGAAAGGGGAAAAGGATTTGGGACTTTTTTGGGGGCATCAAACAGAGAGAAAAACAACTAAAAAAAATGCTGCTTCTTTGGCAAACAGAGGCACCATTTTGTTTGATGGACCAAAAGTGACCAAAAAAAATATTTTTTCCGCCTGAGGTCTGACTTTAGCACCAAGCATTGCCTGCGTTTGTGACTAATGATATGAATCCATTGATCTTGACTTCCCCGCATAACGCTGTGAGGTTACGTTCATAGCGCTGGTACATTCCAGCTGGATCCACAGCTCCGGCTTAATATTTGCTAAAGCGTCAAGCTTCTTTTAAGTCTAACAAGGCTGATGAATATAAACATGAATTGCAGAGGTGTGGGAGGCTTATTCAGAGAGTAATGAGTCCGAATTTATTGAAGGCATGGCTGCACTTTGAAGGCCAAACACTTTGATATTTGAGAACAGATAAGCCGCTTGCCTCCGCCCTTTCCTGGTGTATTTTTGTCCACCACTTCCAAAGTACTGGGAGCTCACGTGACGTGAAGAGACTGAACTGCTGTCATTTTCTCTTATTGTCTTAAAATATCTCCCTTTTCTTTCCCATGCTCTTTCTGCAACCCTTTCCCTTCACTGCTGTCTGTTTGAAACAGGGTGGAACTGTAAAGAAAGTTAATGAAAGGATCTTTGCTTACACATGCAATGTTCATGCACTTGACCTCAAGACTGTATGTGGCGCTCAAGCAACGCTCCCCTTAAACCCCTTGAGCAGGTGCTCAAGTAGCCATGTTATTGAGGAGGTCAATTTATGAGGAGTTTTACATTTCTGGCTTCACCAGTAAAACCCTCCCTCAGTTTGATACATCTCTAATGCTTTATTCACTGTGAATCTTTCCATATGCAACAGGGGATGCAGTTTCTTGTTAATACATTCCACTCTGTTAAACAAAAGGAATAGGCAATGTACCCTTGTAAGGTTTTTCTCCCACAGCTGAATGACTTAATCATGCGAAACCATTGACGTCTTTATACGCTAAAATAAATGTCTGAATACAACAGCTTGATTATTCTTCGTGTTCTATAAGGTAGCAACACAACAATGGTTCTGCTTCCTTTTACCCCAAGGAGCAGCAATCTTTAATCTCTGGGAGCTCTAATCCAGAATTCTTCTGTATTCAAACCTCATTTCTCCTCTCACAAACCACAACCCCGATTCGTCTCGTCTTCCCACTGCCGAGCATGCTTCTTTTTGTCTCTACTTGTCTGCCAGTTCTCAGCTCATGCTCCACTTGCACAGGTGTACCGACACAGCTGACTTTAAGTTGTCAAATGATATCGATCTGCTTCTCCAACAGCAGTTGTCAAGAAAGGACAGTCAGAACAGCTCCCAGCATAGCGTTTCCAGCCACCGGAGCATCCACACAGACTCGCCCGTGCATCCGTCTCTGGCACCCCCTCTCAGCGAGAGCGCTGCTCCCCCGCCCCCCTCTCAGCCCCTGCCAAGCCTGCCGCCCCAGGACTCCCCAGCAGACGGGACCATCCAGAGAAAACCGGACCCCTTTAAGATCTGGGCCCAGTCCAGGAGCATGTATGAAAGTAGGCGTAAGTATAATCATTTTTGGTGGCAGTTGGATGAGGGCTGCATGGGGCTGTTGACTCGATGGAGACCATTATACTGCACGTTTTGGAGTAAGATTTGGGATAAGAGATAAGTCTTGTGCATGTAAGTAACTGGTTTATATTCTTAAACAAAAGTAACAAAGGCCAAACTCTTTCTGTGCTCTTGTTTGGTATTGGGAGAGGGTTGTGGTCTCTTTTTACTTGGGAACTCATTTTGACTCAGTTGTTAGGTGTTAGGTGTACCTTGCTGACACTGATGCAGTCTATAACAGTCCTGTGACATATCTTACCTTCATGGATGCTTACATGGTTTTGTGGAATGAGAGGTGCAGATTCAAGTTTATCATCATTTTTGAGGATGTCACCTGTGGTGCTGCTGTAATACAGAATTGAATTATACAAAGAGATGTTCCTGTCGTGTAGCTGAACCTAAGCACCAGAAAGGGTGTACTCCAAAACTCCAACACGTCTCTCAGTCAGTTCAGTTCAATTCAGAGTCTTTGTTACAGACTCAAGGTCCAGATAAAAAGGCAATACATTTCATATGATAACTAAAATGAAAACAGTTTCAACAAAAACTTACTATAACCTTTATGATGGTTCTATTGCAGGACTGATTGTATTATTCTGTATGAGCTTCAGCTATGTGTACATAATAAACCACAGTGTACTAATGACAGAGAACAACTTAAAGCAACATGTCACATTTTTACCCTGAAATAACACAGTGCACAGGCACAGTCCTGTAACAGGGTGAATGGTCTCAGCCAATCCGCCCACCATCACTTGTTTCGGCACTATATAACTTCAGTGAGAGGGTAGGATCCCAGCGTTACAGACATGTTTATTTCAATATACAAGTTTTCAACACAACATTGTGATCACATAATAAGTTTTGGGATCTGAATCTGACAAATCGTTTCGGGCCTGGGATTTGTGGTTCCGACAGTGGTGTTCCACTCAGGAACTGTGGAGGGCACCATATCACACAAAATGCAAGTGTTTCTGAGATGATCGATACCACTCACACCTCTGTGCGCTAAATATCTAGCTCGCCAACAGTCAACTGGCTCGGCTCAACATTGATCAAAATAGTTTTTATATGTCTGTAAGTCGGATGTCGGATTAAACAACCTGGATGTTATATCTAGGTGTTGTTAGTAAAACCTGTCTTTAAAGCCGGTAGGCAGATTTGTAGCCTACTGGATTTGTAGGTGTAGTCTTTGCCAAAATGATTCCTCAAAGTCAGAAAGTTAGCATTGATTTTATCGGCATTTCCACCCAGCACTAGAGTCTCCTGCATGTTCTTGGTCCAGTCCTTTAAAAGCTTTGGGACACCGCTTTGGCCCAGTTGTCGACACTGGCCCCCATTGACACACTTTTACACTCGACTTCCCTAAAGAGACGTTCACAGCAATAGTGGAATGAATGTCATTGGATTGCATATCCCCCTTCTCCTCGGCTAGCCTCAGCAAAGTAAAGGGATAACTCCAATTAAAAAGAATAACCCTCGGATCCACTGTCAAGTAAAAAAATAAATAAATAGATGGTCTGTGAGAGCTTAGAAACCTTAACATTTAATCACATTCCCTGGCGCCACTTGTCAAGGACTTTCATTATTTAGATGCCTGTGAAGAAGAATATTAAAAGAAGGGCTGAGTGTGGGTTGTAGTGCCGAAGCCTGTTGGCAAGCTGCCGTAAAGGGCTGAGAGGATGGTGGTATTTGATTTAAAAAGGAAATACAGAGTTGTGATGGAGAGCAAACGAATCTAAGGGGGAGATTATGTCTACGTAAATGTCCTACGACAAAGTCTCAGCAGGGGTTTTCTAAATTGCCTGAGTCCGTTTGCTAAGTACAAATGAGAGGAAAAGTTTTAAGAGACAGCTCAAAGGATGATGAAGAGGGAAGCGACAGGGACATATAAATGTGACATGAAAAGAAAAATGTTCGGATAAGAGAAAGGTCAAGCTTCAGGAGATCGAGGGCTTCTGCAGTATAGAAAAAGTGTAGAGGAACACAGAATGACGGGGAGGACAGGTGACCTGTTCCAGCAGGTGTGAATCCTCTTCGTCCTCACGCTGCATTGAGCTCTGGTCCTAAAATCCCACTGTGTGCGCCGGATAGGGCTCAAGCCTTGGCTGCAGCAGAGACATTTCTCCACGCAACATTCACTCTAATGAAAAGTTCTGCTGAGATCAAGGTCTTTAAACACACTGTGTGCCGAACGATTTCCATTTGCAGAAGAAATCCTCCTCCAAAAGCTCCCACAGCATTAACCAGAGGCCAGAGAAGAGAGGGATCACGCTCGTGCTTTATTGGCCTTTATCATGGCCGATTATTGTCTGGTTTTAGCATGTTCCCAGTTTCATTTCCTCACTGTTTGAACCATCTATGTTTGTCTTATTTGTAGTCCTCACTCTTAGCTCAGCACAGGTCCTTCCATCTTTGTAAAATGTCGATCGATTCTCGCCCTGTTGGCTCACTGCGGGGATCACTCATGGATCTATTAATCGACAGGAGCAAGGTGTAACTGTGCAGTTGACCCCACCCGCAGTGCAGGTGCAGATTGCGACGGTTAGCCTTTGACTCGCCCTCTCTCCTGTTCCTCCAAAGTTACATTGTGATAGATTGGAAGAGATGGCTGCACTCCGCAGGGATTTTAACTGTTGACTGAAGGAACAGATTGGGAGCAGGCTGTTTGTGCCTTCTGCCACCCTGCCGCCTCTTAGTGGCTTTAGTGGCCTTGGCAGCAGCGGCCTGTGTCTGAGCAAAAGGAAATCTCCCCGGGAGTTTGCTCTGAGGTGCATGTTTGTCAGCCCGTACAACACAGCTGCGAGAATTCAAATGCATGCACATACATGCATATGTGAATAAATATACACCATCTTAAAGCAAAGACTCTCATGTGTCCAGCGGGATGAGGCCACACACATGCACACTTGCTGTGTGTCTCCCTTGAGCCCCCCCTCCCCCCCACCCCATCGCCACTGCTACATGAACCATGAGCTGCCATTCACTGCAGAGCAATGCCTCTTTTATTCTTCCTCCTGTGGATGGGAGGGAACTGTGAACTAGCCATCCTCCGCTCAATAATATATAGCCTACTTCCAGCATGTATTAGCACCTCTGTGGGGTGGGAAGTGCTCCCCAACATATTGAACAGTCGCGTGTCACACATCACTTCATAAAAGAAACAGTGCATTCGAATAGCAACGTCCACTGTGGGAAGTGAGAACGATTTAAAAAGCTGAAAGAAAATGTGCTATTTCCGACATCTGAGTGTGGCCTGATCATTTCTAATTATGGGACCAATGATCGAGGGTGCTCTGAATTTTTCTGGCAGCCTGTCTCACTTTTGATAGTTTATTTAAGCTCTTTACCTGTGCGCTTTCACACCCAAAATAGAACTTTGTAATCTTTTGATGGATCATTTGTTTGTTCTTTTCCCAAAGTGCTTAGACAGATTGTTTGTGCAAAGTGCTGTCTTAGTGACAAAGCTTGGCACAGTTAGGAGGACGATTATTTGCATGTGGGCATAAACAGATGGATAGTTTGATTCCCTGAGAACAATGGGAGCATCCATTATGACCGTACCTCTTCACAGGCAAGGCTAGAGAATGATGTTTGGACTGGAAAGGGTGATGTGGGAGGGAGTTATCTTTAATAGCAAACTGTTATGCTAGAGCTGAACTCTTCTTGGAACAGGAAGTCCCCCTGGGCACGCTGTTGGTATTAATGCAGGAACATTAACAGTGGTTTGTTGATTTTACAGTTCCAGACTTCCAGGAGCAGGACATTTTCCTGTGGAGGAAGGATACAGGGTTCGGTTTCAGGATCCTTGGAGGCAATGAGCCAGGAGAGCCGGTGAGTCTCTCTCTCGCACTCTTTCTATCTCTCATGGCTGATTCTCTCTACTTTGCTTTTCAATTCCCTCAATTTTCACTTTACTGTATATTTGGGTGAAATGTATAAAGTACACCTGACAAGATTCAGTCCCCAGCAAGTCATCTACAGGGTTCTTTAACACATCTGTTTGTCTTTCTCTTCTTCCTGTGTGTAGTTATGAGCTTCTGTGTTTGACAAATTCGCATCAATGATTTCTACGACAGTTTTTTTGAACTGGCCAATGTAAAAGATGTGACAAAAAGAGCCATCTCTAACACATACTACTTTTTAACCCCGTTTTTAAGTGAGGCAGAGTTGATGCCTGCACTGCTCTTTTGACTGGGAAAAAATTGATTGACTTTAATGTTTGGACAGATCTACATCGGCCACATAGTGAAGTATGGAGCTGCAGACGAGGACGGACGCCTGCGCTCCGGCGATGAACTGATATGCGTGGATGGTACAGCAGTGGTGGGCAAGTCACACCAGCTGGTGGTGCAACTGATGCAGCAGGCTGCCAAGCAGGGACACGTCAACCTCACCGTGCGACGCAAAACCAGCTACACCGGTAAGAACCAACGGCTTAGCCTCTTAGAGACCTCCTGATAACCATTCCCTTAAGGGTTTGATATATTTTTCTGTGCACTGAAGTTCAAAAACTTGGTTAGGTTTTGGGGATTATGTCAAGTACAGAAGCTCAAAAGTTGGAGGTGTGGAGCCTAACATGGAGCTCCAACCTGACTCAGTACCCAACAGCTCACATTGCTCTTCCTTGTTTCATTATTAGCTGCAATATTTAAGATAGGTCCTTTAAAAAAATGCAGAAAATGACTGCAGTAATATGTATGCACAATGGTGATCAGAGCTGAATGCTGAACGGCATTGTTTCCTGTGGTGTTGTCATCGTAAAAGCCTTCCTGCGTTTCACCAGTTGAACACTTGAAGTTTGTGTTAGCATCAACGTTAGCAGTAGCTTTGAAGCTGTGTAAATATGAGCGAATAGTAAACGGTGAGGGTGATAACAGTGAAATAAAATTATGATTGATTACATACATACTTTATTTCTGTTGAATATCTTGTATGGTGCAGGAAGCAGACCCTGCTGCTAACAAATGAAAATGACTATTCAGAGCTTTAATTACTGAATGTAAACATGTTAAATGTCTGTTGAAGCACAGTGCAAATCATAAAAAAAAAAAAAGGGTTTTATTTCATTCATTTCAGGTCTGAAAAATGAACCTTTAATTGTCCATTCCATCATATCATTACAGCCTCTGCTGTTACAGTACAACAGTATTCAGTTACTGAAAGCACTCTGTACTTTACTTTGCCACGGGCCCATTTATTTTCATGGCAGTTCCACCAGGGGCCCGGCTTCTCCTTCCTCTCTAATAGTCAGGGTGTGTAACGGTATGAAGCATTCGAGCTAACGCCCCCCCGCCCATCACTGCCATTTCACTGCTCTGCTCAGCTCCATTCTGCTCCTCAGTCGGCGATAACGAAAGGCCCATAAATATGATGGAGAGGCTGGTCAACCTTCGGCCCGATGACAGCGGGCAGACGTTAGTGCATTGCTACTCCCCACCTGCCTCAGAGCATCCACAATATGAGGCGCCTTCCTTGCGCAGCTGTACAGGAAATGAAATGTGGAATGAAATGTCCAGATACAACAGGCGCGCAGCGTCTTTAGTTCATCTTCTGTTCAAAACAGATCAGTGAAGAGATTGTTTGAGAGGCTCTTCTCCCCGAGCTGTCTGCTGGTTTGTCTTTTATCACATCAACATGAACGAGCTGTGTTAGGAGAGAAGAATGTCCGTGTTTATTTACAGTGTTTTTTTATTGTCAGATTGTACAGGTGATGTAACATTCTGCAGTGGTGTCCTATCTTGACAGTTTTGTTTTTATGTTATCTTGCCTTATAATGCACCAGTCTCTGCCTCAAGTTTTTCTCCTCTATCATCTCCTGAACTTTTTATGTAACACCGGCTGGCCTAATTTTATCTGTTTGTCTTCATTCTCCATTTTGATCTTCTTGTATCTCTGGAATCTTTCTCCCTTCACCTCCCTGTCCTCTTATTTGTTTTTCTTTATTCCCTCCATAAATCTTTCTCCCTCTCCCCACCCTTCACTGTAAACCTGCATCTCTCTCACCTTATCCTCTTCTGCCATCTCCAGTTAAAGCAGAGGGAGATGTGCCTCCATCGCCGGCGTCCTCCCACCACAGCAGCACCCAGGCGCCCAGTCTGACGGAAGAGATAGGGAAGCGCACCCCTCAGGGCAGCCAGAACTCCCTCAATACCGTCAGCTCCGGCAGCGGATCCACCTCCGGCATCGGCAGCGGAGGTGGGGGCGGAGGGGCAGGGGGCAGCGGCAACGCTGTGGTCGCCGCCGCAGCTGCCACCACCTCCTCTCAGCCCCCCAACGCCACCTCCTCTGTCACATCCGCCTTGCAGCCCTATGATGTAGAGATCCGCCGCGGCGAGAACGAAGGCTTCGGTTTTGTCATCGTCTCTTCAGTGTCGCGGCCTGAAGCTGGCACCACCTTCGGTAAGAGACGTCTTCTGGCACACTCTTGTTGATTGCACTTCTAAATATTGCGGATATCAGTTCCGATCAGCAAAACATGAAACACACACTCAAGCTTTTCCTCATCACTGGTGCTTTTTATCTTCCTATCTTCTTCATGGGTGTCCTTTGTATCATCCACTGAGCGCTAAATAGCCCGACAGCCAGCACATATTCTGGCTATTTACAGTCCCACCAGATCAATACCAACACTCTTCAAAGAAGTGCTTCTTCTTTCTCATTTTTCGTGTGAGCCTGTCAAGAAGAGACACTGAAACCCTTTCTTCGCCTGCAGCTGCTGCTACACTCACACAAGGCTTTCATAATTGATCACAAGTAAAGTGGATCTTACATAAGGCATTTGTATTATTCAGCTGAACTTAAATGGCTTCTGCCGAGCAGGTTGGCACTAAAAGCCTAATGACAACTTAATGAGCATGAGTGCTACAAGCAGGATAAATAGGGGAAATGATCGCTGTCAATTCTATTCATTTTACAAACTTAAGATCAGGGAGATGCAGTAACTTAAATCCATTTGTCCACACGTTTGAGGTTATTTTGCAGCACTTACCTGACAGTAAATTTCATCAAAATACAATAAATCCTCTATTTGATCTCACACGCCTGCACACATAAAGCTGTTCAAGTTGACTCTTACTTTGCCTCTTAGAAACTAACTGTGACTTTTCTATGCAGAGCACTCTTTGCCCTACTGCCGTGGCCCTCTGCCCACACCACTATGCCATTCCACTCTCTTCCACACTCTTATCTCTGTCAGTGTGGGTGGACTGATAATGTTCAACTTTCCAGGTTGGGTTACAAAGTGGCAAAGCTCCTTTTCACAGGCCAGAGTAGAAAGGACTGGGCCAGAAGATAAGCTTTATTTGATTTGAACCGTCATGTAAAATGTAATAGAAACGGCCACATGGAGGTTTCAACCTGAGAAACCAGTCCACCAATACTGTCTGATTTTAGAGAAGCATTTTATTTTTTTGGTTCAGAAATGGGACAGACATCGGCCTTTCCTTTTTCTCCTTCCCCCTGTCATTGACGTTGCACTCAATATTTTCAAGTTAGGTCTAGTTAAGAAAACAGGAAGAGGTCAGGGTTTGCAGTTTGTGGCGTAATGAACGACTGTTGAAAAGCGAAATGAGTAGTAATGCAAAAGAAGATGGAGAAAGAAAGGAGCGATTGCATGCACCTTTTCTCTGCAGTGACTGATGTCAGACTGCAGACAGACAGAGAGAGAGAGAGAGAGAGGGAGGGAGGGAGGGAGACCTCAGGGTAGTTGGTGAGATGTCAGCTCCGATGTATGTCTGTCGTCTCCTTCTGCCAGTGCAGGTGTTTGGGATGCAGACGACACAACACAGGTTTTTCATTATTAGCTTTGTGCTGCTGCGAGACACTCATGCAAATATAATAATGATCCCCGTTTTAGAAAATTTCCTGCTGGAGCAGCTTTAAGTAATAGAGGAGGATGAGGCAGTGAAAGTGGAGGCGGATGAGCACATTGATATTAAGTTAAGCTTAGTTTCTCCCACTGATACGTTTGAAAAAGCAATTTACAGGAAAAGTACAGTACGACACATTGTTACTCCTTTGCAGAGCACATTTGAATTTCCCCTTCTTTGCCAACGCTTGCATTTTGTTCCATCGTTTTTGTTTTTTTTCTTTTTCCTGATTTGCTTCTCTCAGTGACCTTGGCTCAGCTGGCTGTCAGTGAATTAACCCTTCACCTTCTGATCCTCTCTTTCTGCTCCTTTTCCCTTTCTTTTTCCTTCTCCAAACGCAACCACACACTCACACACTGAATCACGCATCACAACACGTCAAATTGACCATAGCTGGCAATGCATGTGTGGCCATGCCCCACAAAATAGGACGCATCATCGAGGGAAGCCCTGCAGACCGCTGCGGGAAGCTGAAAGTTGGCGACCGCATCCTGGCTGTGAACGGATGCTCCATCACCAACAAGTCCCACTCTGACATCGTCAACCTCATCAAGGAGGCCGGGAACACCGTCACGCTACGCATCATTCCCGGAGACGGTGAGTCAGAGAAGGACCCGTAATGAATCTAGCTATTTTTTATTTGTGATTTCATTTATCTGTTGCAAAAATGGGGGCCCAGCAACTTTTAAGGTGCCTTCA
Source organism: Diplodus sargus (assembly GCA_903131615.1). Taxonomy (NCBI): domain Eukaryota; kingdom Metazoa; phylum Chordata; class Actinopteri; order Spariformes; family Sparidae; genus Diplodus; species Diplodus sargus. The sequence continues at coordinate 169,892 of CAEMYA010002158.1, forward strand.
AGGGTACTTGCAACAGAGCGGGATATAATAGAACACCAATGTCAGGTATACCATACAGTCATCAGCTACTGTTAGTTTTATTACGTAGTCTCAGTGGATTTGAGGCGGAGGACTAGTCATCGCTCTCCTGAGTGGTTATTATGTATGCTTGTAGAGTTATATAAAGCTGTTTCTTCACTTGGTTTTAAAGAGACTGGAACACCCGTGGTGTTGACAGAAGTGCTGCTTTCAGGATATTGGGGAGCTTTCCCAGCCTTTGCATTTCTGCCGACGGCATGCTCACACTTTTAAATGATGGATAGAGCGTGTGTGTGTGTGTGTGTGTGTGTGTGTGTGTGTGTGTGTGTGCGCGCGTGTTTGCGTACCTGTGTGTTTGCGAGAGAGAGAGGGGCAAAACTTCCTCTGTTCATGTTGGTTTGTCTATTTTGTCAAAGTGGATTTAAGGAAAAGTTTGTGCATGTTGTATGATGAGAGCTCTCGCTACTTTGTGCTGACAGATCACCCTGACATGCTTCACAAATACTGTTTAATTAAGTGTGTGTGTGTGTGTGTGTGTGTGTGTGTGTGTGTGTGTGTGTGTGTGTGTGTGTGTGTGTGCAAGGAAGGCAATACTCCCTGTCAGCCTGCGTGCTGGTAGAAATTGGAGCTATTTGTCCGCCGCTCGCTGCTTTCCGGCTCACTTCTTATGGATGAAGAGTTGTTGTTTTTTTGCTTTTTTTTCCCTCGCGTAGTGCTTGATGAGAACAGTGAGCCTGCCAAGAAGACACAGAGAGCAAGAGAGAAGGCGTCGGAGAGAAATAACTGGATATGCTTTATTGGAAAGTTCTGGTTTGTGTTTATGTGCATGTGTCAAGCAAACAGACGCTGTCTGACACAGACGCAGAGAGAGTGACAGGAAAAGAATGTGGCTCGTGTTTCTGAGTCGTGTCTCCGGCCGACTCTTCTCGCTGCCTTTGTTTTCACACGGCTGAGCATGCCTTCTTCTGCACGGATCAGTCCTGTCTAAACTTTCCGACATGAATAAATACTGACGCGAGAGGTTCTTCCAAGGTGAAGTCAGGTTCAGCCTGCTCTCATGGAGCTCACCTCTCCCCTGCGTGGGAAGACAGACAGAGTTTTGTAGTGATGTTTTGATGCACAAAACTTCTGCAGGGGCAAGGAGAACAAGCGTGGTGTTCTTCCTTTAAGTGCTCACCATACGTACACTAATGCCTTCATCAGTGCTCGTCTCTGCAGTATAGACTTAAGGTGCAGACCAAGCACACCTCACTGCTTCCTATTGTGTATGGGAAGGGAGACAGACATGCCTGAGGTGATACGATGTGCCGTTTTTTTTCTCTTTTTTTTTTGTGCAAAACCTGGTGTAGTACAGCCCTCCCACTCCTCTTATCTCTTCTCCCTTTCTTTCCCTCTCCTGAATTTCTCATTTTGATTGTGCCTGCTCTTGTTCCCATCGCAAGCCCGTTCAAGGTGGGAGGGCATATTGCCAGGGCCTTAGACAAATTACAGAAACGTCTTTTATTTTTGTGCCGTGAAGGTGTTTAAGCGAGGGAGGAGAAAAAGAGGCAGCGGGTCGCGAGCGGAACGGAAAGACAGAGAGAAACGGAGCTTATTCCATTAATTTCCCAGACGGAAAACAGTCGGAAGAGAGATAAACGGAGAGAGGCGGCAGGATGGAGGGAGTGGGTTATGCAAATGAGCAGATGGAGGGGCGAATAGGGTTTATGGGGACAAATTGGAGGCTGGAAAATGTGAGAAATGAGCAGCGGGAAAAATGTGTGAGATTGTAACACAGTCAGCGTTTGATGCCAAAAAATCTTATAGGGGGTGTTTACAGCACCGACCTCGGGATGAGGATCAAGCCGAATCATTCGTCACACACTCGCATATACTAGGTGGTTCTCGCCCATCCCACTTCACCCGCTTGATTGGTTTGCTTTTTACCTAATGGGCGATCGAAGAGTTAAGCCAACGGGCTCAAAGGGGACTGGTGGAGGTGGAGGAGATGAATAGATGAGAGGGGAAATGACCGTGAGAGAAATAGCGAGTAGGGGACTGAGAGGAGAGGAATAGAGAGTTGTAATCAAATCAAAGGTACCTATAAATGGCCAAGGAAGATGAGGTTGTTAAGGAGAAGAAAGGTTTCTTTATGCGGATGAGAGCGGTGTCATGATGGTGTGTTTTAGTGTTAAGAGCACGGCTGTGTGATTCACTGATAACACAAAATGATTGAATCAGTGTTGAGATAAAAGACAGAATGACCAGGGGCTTTTGACTCCCATGAGGCTGCAAGTGCTCGTCTGTTTCCTGTTTGATAGGAGGAGCTTCGGTCCACGGCGAGATGTGCAGCGATTGGGAAGGAAACACAATTTGACAAGTGCCTCGAAAATATGATTGATGGCACAGATGTAAACTTGTGTATTCAAAGTGGTGGAGGAAGCCTGGAGGCTGGTGGTGGTCCCAGTGGGTCAGTTAGAGTTTGAATCTGACAGCAGCTGAAGCTACACCAGTGTTCACACCGAGATGTGTGAAGTATGGATTTAATTCCATCACAGGACGCCGGAGAGACTTGTGTTCTTGGAGTCTTTTTATGGAAATTAGTATAAGCTGTACCGAAGAAGCAACTGTCAATAATTTCACTCAGCGAATCGACGGGGGTTTTAGATTTGCATGAGGCAGAGGAGCTCTTGCACTGTCCAAAATGTTTTCCACTGGTAGACATAAAAGCAATACTTTGCCCAACACTAATCAATTCATGAGGGGCTCAATTTTTTGTTCTCATTTTTGTAGATGGTAGACGGTAAGTCTGTCCATCAATTGTTGGTCCTTCAATTTGCTCCAGACCGAACATATCGCAACAACTGTCCGTCGAGTTCCCTGAAATTTGGTACAGACATTCACGATCACCAGAGGATGAATCACTGGGACTCTGATGATCCTCTGACTTTTCCTCTAGTGCCACCATGAAGTTCAAGTTTTTACTTTTACTGTCACGGAATTTGGCACACACACACACACACACACACACACACACACTCAGGATGAGTTATGACTTTATGGATCCTCTGACTTTTCACTTGGCACCATCAGGTCAGAATTTTAACCAGTTCTTACTTTATTGGTTTATGACCACTGGTAAAGCTCTGTTTGTTATTCTTCTTTAGATTAGCCAGCTGGTTTAATAATAGGCACCAGCTGCTAACCAGCCCTCAAACTGCCTTGGTGGAAAAGGAGTAACAGAGCTGCTAGCATGGTGGTAGATTCTTAGTCCTGTTTCTATAACCTTTCTTCTCTCTCTATCCACCTTAGAGTCATCAAATGCATCTTTGTTGACCAATGCAGAGAAGATCGCCACTATAACCACCACTCACACACCACAGCAACAGGCTGCACCTGAAGCCAGGTAAGGGGCACACTGGGAATGTTTTGTATGGAACCACTACAGTCCTTTAACAAGATGGCACAATGTGGTGTTTTTCAGATAAAGTGTCAAAAATATGCTGATTATATGCAACATTTAATGCCTGCAATGCGATAATTTCACACTGACTTTCTTTCTGTCTCAGGAACAACACCAAACCAAAACAGGAATCATTTGAATTTAAAGCCCCGCAAGGACCTCCTCCCCAACCCCCGACACAAGTCTCACCTCAGGTACCAAAGGACGGTCCAGTCATGCATTCCCCTGTCGCTTCATTCAATCTGCTCTCCATCCCATCAACTTTCTACCCACATCCACATTTGTCTTTTCATCTGTCCATCCAGCTGTTCTGGCACCCAAACATCCCTTCTTCCTCTGTCCCTTCATGCATCAACCATTCTACCCGCCCACCTTCCCAAGGGCAAGCAGAGTATATATATATATTTTTTTCCCCCCCTGTACGTCCACCTGCTGGCGTTATCAGAGCCCATGCATTAAGGAAAGCCTGTTTGCTTTCAAAGTAACCCCTCAGTCCACGGTGTTCACTGCTGAATTAATCTGGTGGTGTGGAGATAGCTCCAACAGATAGCATTGATCCCTCAGCAGAGGAGATTAGGAGGGCGTGAAGACAGAAGCTGCTGTCTGTGGCTGTCTGCCTGCCCTTGTGGTGCCCGGCCTCTCTCTCTCTCTGTCCCCCCCCCCTCTTTGTCCACCCAGAGCCTT
>CAEMYA010002158.1:174800-191775 GCA_903131615.1 Diplodus sargus
GATCTTAGTCTCAGTGGGACTTGCTTTATTTAATAAAGGTTATATGCAAATGTGATGGCAATAGTCATTCTGTAGCTGGAGCAATTCCAAACTAATCACATTGTAACAGGATTAAGCCGCATTCTTTGGGAGCACCCAGAGGATCCCTGCGGGTCCTTTTGGACTGTTTTGGCTTATAATGGCCCATTAATGGACAGTTCCCTCAACTCTTTTACTGTATGTCATCAGGTGTGAAGACTGTACTTTCGGGGTTTCTTGATTAGGGTCGTACTTGCTAATCATCATTATAAAGGTTGACAAACAGTAAGAATCAGTCTACAGTGAATCCAAGACGATCCTGATAGTGGGACTCCAGTGTTACAGTGTGTCTGAGCTGTGTGAGAGACATTTTGCATGTCTCTCAAAAATGTCATTATGTTCAGCTTTGTTATTGTGCTTTTTTTTTCGATAATCCAGTGGGTTTTTACATGGTTTATTGGATTAAGAAATTGTAGGATTTTTTCAACTCATGAAGAAAAACTTAATCCTTCAGTTTATCTGAAAAAACAGCAACATTTGCGATTTTTTCTGTGGATGTCTGCACACGGCGCGACAAATTGTCTCAAACACTATTGTCACGTCCTGATTGTGATAGAATAATCCCCTCTAAACCAGTTGACAGTGTTGATTAACATGCGGGCTGATGATACTACCTCACAGACTTTACAGCCATCCGAATAATGTTATCTCTCAATAATAATTGCTTGTGCATAATATATCTCCCAATTACTGCAAGCTGTACCTCACTGAATATAAACACGGTCGCCTCTAGTCTTGAGCAGGTGTCGGGGTTCACTGTGTGAGTGCAATGTCAAAATACAAGGCGCACAAACATCGCAGAGTCACAGAGAGTACCTGCTGACAGATTATGTACATTTTAATTGATTAACGTTTTCTTACTACGGAACCTGTCATGAAAACTGTAACGTTTAACCTTTGTTATGATTAATTGCATAAATCAGTATCACTTCCCCCAGGGCTGCTTGATTGAATACACAATGTAGGGTTAATTGATTCTCCCGGATGTATTTGCGAATGTATGTGAGACATATGCAGAGAGCCTGTCGGCAGACACTGCACACATGTGAGCTAAAAGGAGTTTTTGATATTGGTTAATGTATATATGTCAGGAAGTGTGCGGGCGTGCATGAATTAGCACATTTCTACATGCATATATGAATACACACGTTTGTGTTTGCGCTCCTTATTAGCAGAGATATTAATAGTAGCAGCTCTGTGAGGCAGAGAGAGGTGTCAGTGAGAGATCCATATTCTGCCAGAGAGGAATTCCCTCGGCGCCGACAGCACTGACGGATAACTTGAGGCGTGGAGGCAAAGAAGCAAAGAGTGTGTCTTCTGGCGCCTGTTTTTCTCCTCTCCCTCTCTCTCTCTCATTTTTCTCTCTCAGCCGCTGCTTTTTCGATGCATTTTGCCCTTTCTGGAAACTGTTGATTTAGATAAAATAAAATGTTGCTGTTGTGCAGTTTACCATTCAGAGTATTCGATATGTAACTTCTCATCAATCTGTCCTCCCTTTCCCTTCCCTCCTGCTGTCACCATGTCCCTTTGAACCTCTGTTGCCTCTCATCTCTCCTCTTGTGTACTTTCTTTCCCCACTGTCACTTGTTTTTTCACATTCTGTCTTGCTCCACTGTATCCTCTTTTTTTCTGCCTTTTGCTGTCTCTCCTTTTCCCCTCTGATTTACCTCTTCTCTCTTCCATCATCACCTGTCACTCTGTCTCTCTCCTCCGCTTCCCACCTCTGGCTTCCTCCTTCTCTTTCTTTCCTTCCGCAGGTCGGAGATGAAATCCTGGAGATCAACGGCGAAAGCACCAAGGGCATGAAGCACGCGAGAGCCATCGAGCTCATCAAAAGCGGGGGCCGGCGCGCCCATCTGGTGCTCAAGAGGGGTGACGGCTCTGTGCCTGAATATGGTGGGTCAATCTACGAAAACATTCCCTTCTCCCCCATCTTCACGCCCTGAGCCAGGGGACACCCAGTGGACGGTGGTGGGTCGAAGGGGGAAGAACTATATTACCCTCCCAGGACCCCTCACCCATCCCTGGGACACACCCACCAGGGAGGGGGAGGGGGTTGGTTGGTCTTGGGTGTCTTTCTGGTGGAGGTCACCCGCTGGGCTTTGGGATTTTTTCGAGTGGGGGAGCAGGGGTGGAGGTGCACCTGTGGGTGCTGTCCCCCTCACCCCCCCCCCCCTGCTGTCACCTGCTCTCAGTTTCCATGTCATCCCGCTGTCACTTTTCACCTTCTGGCCACTGAGCAAAAGCACTCTGCTGGGACTTTACAGAAAGGTGGTGGGTCTGATTGTCAGTGCTTCGATTAAAACAGAAACTGTTTACAGGGTTTGAATGAGCAGACTAGTGAAGATCAATGTTTGACTGAGGTCTCCAAATCCTCATTAAACACTAATTAAAAGTTCAGAGGAAACTTGATCCATTGCATCCCATGATAAAATGGGACATCTCGCAGCTGTGGTTAGGACGTGACACAAGCGTATTTATGATATTTATTGAAGGTGAATGTAAGCTACTGAACTCTTAAGGGTTTTAGGTGAGAACTGTATTGAGAAGAAAAAGGCAGTCTGATGCTTTTTTTTTTTTTTTGCCATTTCAAAGAGAAAATCTCACAATACTGTGCTTGACATTAGTCACTAATCCATGGATTTTATTTGCACCCACTGTTAATGTCATTGAAAAGCTGTGACGATAGGAACTCCACCCATCCCCGTTCAAAAAGAAGAGTTGCCCCAGTTATATAGACGTTTTGTACAGTGATGAAAAGAATAGAGACGAGTATTTTTGTTCCATGTACAGAGCCATGAACCGAAGCCACATATTAATGGATAAAAGTCTATTGCTGCATGAACTTGTCAAAAGTGTAAATTGGATTTTTTTTTTCCTTCTACTGTCTATTTTCCATAATATTTATGGAATGTTTGTTTTTGGGTTTTTTCTTTTTTTTCAATCGTATTGACCAGTTTTGATTGATAGTCACGAGTCATCATAAATGTTTTCTTTTTACTTTTTGTTACTGTTTTTGAGTGGAGATGCATTTGCCCGTCTTGAGAAGTTCATCAATGTAATTTTATTTGCGCACCGATATGACATCATGTGAACTTGTATATTTTGGATCATTGTTTGTACTTTTTAGTTGGCACAACCTTTGACAGTCTTGCCAGTATTCCTTTTGATTTCTGTCAGCAATGTAAAACTGCTTCATGCGCTGTTGTTGTGGGTGTGCGAGTCTCACTGTCTTTATTTTTTGGGGGTTTGGATTTCTGCTGCTTTCTGTGTCCACATGTTTAGGTGTGTGTGGGTTAAGTGTGTCCGGGTGTGTGTATGTGTGCGCTTGGCTCCAGGACATTTCTCTGTAACTGATGGTTTCCACTGAAGGGTTTGGGCAATTTCCTGGACTGTTTCTTTCTTCTGAATGACTCAATGATCAAATAAACACATTTTTTTTATTGAAAAATCAACACAATAATTCTCCTTTTCTTCCTTCAAGTTTCAAAGCAATCTAAACCCTGTGCTCTTCTCTTTTTTTCTTTGTTTTATTTTTTATCTTCCCTTTCTTCCCGTATTGCGCTGGGCTCTTGTCTTCCTTCAGGGATGGTCGCTCCCATTCTCACTGCATGTATGAGAAATGACAAGATGGGGGAGGCCTCTGTCCTCCAAAATCAGACCACGGTTTGTAACTGTCCTCCCCTGTTGTCTGCCTCTCCCTCCCACTTCCTGTCTTTCTTCTCTCTCTTCTCTCTTTTGCCATCCTGATCTCTGTCCTGTGTGGTGTGGCCTCAACTCACCTATGCCCAAGCTCTTCTCCATGCATACAAATCCATTCACCCAAAATGCATTGCCAATTCCGCCGCTGCCGTAGCCGCTGTTATGGATACTTAATTTAACCTTTGGAAGTCCAAAGGTGAAATGAGAGTAAGTATGTTCTTGTGTCATGGTTAATATATTCACACTACTTAAGGTCCTCAGAGAACATCCTCTTCGTTGTTGTAATAGTTGTAGTCCTGCAGTTGTAGTCTTTCCTTACAATGGAGACCCGAAGACGTATTTCCAGGTAGAAGTTATTCGAAGAGCTATAAGATTACTGCGATTTCATCTTGAGCATTTAATTTGCTTTAAGTGTCTAAGTCATCATGCATGAAAGAGCATGGCTAATCAGTACAACCAAGCAGCATCATCAACAAGCATCACATTGGCTCTGACTCTTACCAGCCTCCAGTCCAGCCGCCCAGCCAGCCAGGTCCCATCTGCATCAAAGAGGTGACCCCAGGTAGAACTGGGAACAGGTTTGTTGTCGTTAACGAGCCTCCTCGAGCGATGGCTGCCATTGCGTCACTGCTTTTTATTCTCATATCTCAGCTACACTAATATTTTCCCATTGGCTGTTCCTGTGCCATCTAACAACAAGCCATCTTTGCTGGCATTAACATCAGAATGGCTTCCATTGAAAATGTTCTCGGCTTCATGTTGAGTGACAGCATGGTAAATGTGAAAACAGATAAGAGCTTATAGAGTCTAGATGCATGTTTGATCCCCCTTCCCTCGTCTGTATGTCACATTGTGTTGCAGACGGCAGCCCCAACAACAGCAGCGCAGCCAACCCAGAATCCGGGTTACAAAACGCTGCGGAAGTGAGCACCATGCCCCCAAACAACGCGCCATCGGAGTCAAGCTACCCACCAGAACCCCAATCATCCCGGAGCAAGAAGGAGCCGACCAGCCGCTCTAACGGCACCGGCAAGCAACAACATTCCAAACACCGCCACCGCTCCCCCAACAAGAAATCCAGCACGGGAAAACCCAAGGGGAAACCTACCGTAGGGAAGCTGTTCAAGAAGGATGACAAGAAAAAGGACGGCCACCGCAAACATTCAAGCGGGAACCACCGTAGCCGCCACCGTTCGCCAGACAAGAAGCACAGCCGGTCACGCAGTGCAGAAAACACCCTGGATAGCCGTCATGGGGGACATCGCCATGGCCGCTCCCCTGACAGACGCCACGGTCAACACTCCTCCTCTAATAACCGCCGCCGCTCTCCTCGCCGCTCTCCTCACCGCTCTCCTCACCGCTCACCTCGCCGCCACAGGTCCCCCCATCGCTCTCGGCACCAGTCCCCCACCAGACGGCATGCCCACTCATCAGACCCCTACCGCCGGTACCGTTCTCCAGAGAGGCCAAGCCGTAGCAACGAGAAGCCCAATGGAGAAGAGGCCGTATTGAAGGAGCCACCCAAGTCTCCTGAACCCAGCCTTCCTTTCGAGGATAGTATCCTCCGTGAGGCCCCAGCCCTGGACCGCCTGAACAGGGAGGCCACGCTTCCATCGCTGCGCAAGGAGGACCGCCTGTTCGGGGAGGACAGTCTGCTGCTGAGAGCCTCCTCCATGGATAGGGATTATGGGGGGGACAGCCTGTTGAGGGACATGGCATCCCGTGGCCAGAGAGACACCTACAGGGACGTGACCTTGCCCAGAGTGCGCACCCCCGACTCAGATTCAGCCTACAAGAGGTACAGCTCGCTGCTGAGAGGGCGCTCACCTGACAGGACGGAGCGGGACAGGGACTACGCCAGCCGAGGTAGCTCCCGCGAGTCACCGTATCGAACCCGCAGCCTGGGACGCAACATCTCCCCGGTCAGGAGCACCAGACGGGACGACTCTGAGGATGAAGAGGACGATGACAACTTTGTCGCAGCTAAGGTGAAAGAGTACTACAGCACGCTCAAGACCAACAACACCAGTCGTTCATCCAAGCCCACGCTCCCTGAGCCCAAGAAGACCTACAAGGAGAACCCCAAAGACCTGAGCATCTGATTGGACGGCTGTCAGCCAATCACAGCCTCTATCCACAAAACACCTCAAGTACTCACTGTCATTATCACTCGGTTCTACAGAAATGCACCCAAATATGAACACACACACACACACACACACACACACACACACACACACACACACCCCAGACAACACACACACGCTCACGCACACACATTATATAACAATGTTGAGTTACTAACAAGACAGTGATTCCAATATGACTTTTGAAAGCTGTTTTCTTTTCTTTCTTTTTTTAATTGTATGTTTTTCTTTTTGTTTGTTTTTTTCTTCTTGTTTTTGGTTAAAGCATTCTACATTTACAGTAACTCAGACTTTTCCAGAAAATGTAAAACCATAAAAAACAATGATGTGCCTAACAGTTCCATTAACGAGCGACATTTTGTTTTTGATTTGATATGTGTCCGGCATTTTGTGCCGCACTGTCAGATGATGAAATGTATGTACTTTTCCACGAGGAACCCATGGAAGTACCGCGCACCTGGATCACTGTAACCGGTGCTCACAATGATGCTGTGCATGTCTTTACCGGTTTCAATGTCTTTCTCTCTCTCTCTCTCTCTCTCTCGCTCTCTCGCTCTCTCCTTTATTCTCTCTGTCTCTCACTCTCAATCTCTCTTTCTCTCTCTCCCCAGTGCCACTGTTTTTTAGACATTTGACCAGACTATAGCACAAGCCTGCATTTGTTTGTATATTTTTGACAGTTTGCAGTATGTGTACATTCAGAGGTGATCATTTTAAATGAATGAAGGGAAAATTAAAAGTTAAACTATGATGATGATGATGATGATGATGATGATGATGATGTTAAAATAAAATAATATATTCAACAAATGAACAAGTGTGTGGTTATTTCGGTTTGGTCTGGACTCATTTTGGAATTTGATCGAAGTCATTTAAGCTCCTAGCGATAATGGTGTTTAAGCTTAGGTGTCATAGCGAGGCAGATACTGGGTGGCAAGGTAGAGGGAGTCTACAGTGTGCCGAGCTGTCATCATTTGGGCAAACAAAAGACGAGAGAGTGTGAGGCTGATATTGTTATCTCAGACCTCTTAACAGTATGTGTGTTTGAGTGTGGAGGGGAAAAAAAGTCTTTGAAGAAAAGTAAAGCAAAGAGCTCCGATCCTTTCACAACATCAAAGCCTGGATAGAACAGTCTTAAAAAATGTTCCTCCACTCCTCCTTGCTGCCTACTTTGATTTCTGCCTTTTTCGATGCCCTATTTCTCCCATTGTCCTCAACAGTCCTTCGCTTCCTCCTCCTCCCGGATCAATTCTCTTTGCCGAAAGACTTTTCATTTGATAGCAGAGCAGACAGTGGGGGAAGCTGTGTCCCCTATTCTCGGGACGGTGACAGCGGAGGTGGGTGAGTTTTCTACCCACCCAGAACCGACAGTGGGGGGGATGAAAGAAAAACAGCAGAGAGCACAGTGGTCACTCCTGTTGACCTGTGGATGTCAGCGGGGATTTACTGCTGCACAAAAATGAGATGTGTTGTCGGGCTGTGCTCGGTACAGAAAGATGAGACGCTGCCGAATTCAGTCCGAGATAAAAGAAGGAGTCCAGTTTTTCCTTCTATCTTTTTCATTGAAATGACTGACATTCACTTTTAATGAAATAAGTCAAATAGGCAAGAGCATAAACCCTCCATATATGTATTTGATATTTACAGTCCTCACACCCTCACTTTGGCTTTGTACATGTGCGCTCCAACGGTGAAGATTTTCCGAGCTTACATCATATGGAGGTTTTTTTTGTTGTTTTTTTTTCACTTGCTGCAGCACATGCCAAGGTACTTACTACCATATGTTCAAAAGTGTGCATCCAAGATTACCCTGTGGACACAATCTGCAGCTCATAAGTGGAAATGGGAAGCAAAGATGAAGCATCGCGATCAAACGGTAACATATCAGAGCCTTTTTTTGGCCCAGTTTCTCTGCGATTCAACAGGGCCTCAATGCATTTTACCCCTTTTGATGCAACGATCTGAAAGCGTTTTTACACGGCTGCATTTAGAAATCTGGCTGGTACGAGGCACATGCATTGCAACTCATTTTTTAATTGATTGCAAAGTTGCACAGAAAAGGGGTTTTATTGTAATTTAAATCCCATAATTACATATAATTCGAATTCTATAGTCTTTTAACTAGAATCAGGTCACTGGTTTTTAGTTGCGAGAGTGGGGTGTTATTTAGGACGTGCAGCTCCACAAAGAGACATAAAGGAGATGTTTGTATCCTGCCAACACCTCTCCTTTCTCTCTCCTCTCTCCCTGTGAAGGGGAGGCAGCTCCTAAATAATGGATGTAATCCACTTTCCAGCACCGACACACTCTCCTCCCCTGTCTTTAAATCTCTCTCTCCCTCTTTATCAGGACATACTCCACTCCTTCTCATCATCAAATGCAGGAACAGAGCTCCGTGTTTTATTACTTGTGCGACCCCAGAAAATGATTAACAGCCCCGCGTCTGGTGACAATTTATCATGTCAGTGCCAGGCTGAGGAGGACGAGACGGTAATGAAATGTCCAATAACAACATGACTACAGAATCCACGACTCCAGGTGCTCTCGCTGCGACCTTGGAGACCCTCCGCTTCCCCGTTGCCATGGAAACAGCGATGCGAAAGGGGGCCCTTTTTCCTCGAGCCTACTGAAGCAGACGAGAGTTGTAGACGCGTAAACAAGGCTCGGGGAGAAGAAGTAAATGAAAAGAAAACAAGAGTGTGCCGGGGTTATTTTTGGCTGTGTGCTCAGGATTTTCAAGACGCCTTCACTCGAGAGACGAGGAAAGTTTCTACATTTCAAAGTTACTTTTCTCGCAGGGAGCTCAGCGTCCTATATAACAAGCCTGTTGTGGGTTCCCACTGCTGTCATGTTACGGACATCCACGCCGCTGACATGTAGTGTAATACTGTATCTGTCTCATGCTCAGCTGTGCGTGGAAATCGACCTTCTCAGGGAGAGAGGTGTGGTGGAGGGATGTGCGTGTGTGTGTGTGAGTGTGGCTGCCCAAAGGGCATTTCGCGCAGCGTGTGTTTGTCTCATCACGATTACAATAACAGAACTCAATAAGATGCGGTAAACGTACATGTGACGCTCGAGGCGCTCGTGGTGAACTGTTTCATCAGGTAGAAAAACAGCTGCAGCTTCCTCACACTAATTAATCAGCAGCTGTATAGAAAGACAGCGTCTCATCAAGAGTCTGTCACGTTTAATTAAATTGTGCCTTTTCCCTCATTAGTTCAAGCAGTCCAGAATTTCTCCGTATTCAGTATCTTTGATAAACCTTTCAAATTAAATCAAAGGATTTGAACTTGGTAGCCTGGAATCTTACTTTTGTGCTTGATTCACATCATCTGGTTAAACAAATTCTATCCAATATAAATACTTAATAATAATAATAATAATAATAATAGGTTTTATTTGATGGCGCCTTTCAAGGCACCCAAGGTCACCTTACATAGAATAAAAGTATACAATAACAACAACACAGATTTTTAAAACCAAACATTGACCTAAAAAAGAAAAGACAGGTATTGTGCACAGTGACCAGTCAGAGTGAGTTTGCCATTTTGAACAGGTGGGTTTTGAGTTTGGATTTGAATGTTGCGATGGAGTATGACTGTCTTATGTGTGGGGGGGAGGGACTTCCATTGTCTGGGTGCAGAGCAGCTGAAGGCTCGGGCACCCACAGTACCAAGGCGAGGTGTGGGGATAGTGAGTAGTCCAGCGGAGGGTGAGCGGAGGGTGCGGGAGGGGCTGTATTCTTGCAGGAGGTCGCAGAGGTAGGTGGGTGCTAGATGGTGGAGAGATTTTTATGTGAGGAGGAGGTTTTTGTAGTGGATGTGGTATTGTGGCGGGAGCCAGCGAAATTGGCATGAGAATAGAGGTGATGTGGTCAGACGATTTTAGTGCGGGTGATGATCCAGTGATGATATTAGAGCTCTTACTAAATGCATTTATCTGTTTAAAGTATGCTCAGCTGCCCAATAGCTTCCTAACATACACAAAATGGAGGAGGCAGGTAACAGGTGAGGTAACAGAGTTTTTACACTTGGAAGGCTGTTCACCTACTACAAAAACCTCTGTCTACAAGTTCTTCCTACCTCCTCCCCATGGTTGCTGCCATTGTTGTATGACATCAGACTGCTACCTCCTGAAGTCGGGGCAGATGGAATTGCCCTGACTTTACAATTAGGAATTCCGGCGTTCCATCGTACTTATTCTCGGAGGAGGTCGGAAGTGCTGAGTTGCCTTCCACGCAGCATGAGCTGTAACTGTGGTTAAACCTGCTAAACAGCACTACATTAACACCGGCGCTAACGTCACTGTGAGCATATTGGTATGCGGCCATTAGCATTTAGCTAAAAGCGGCTCTCCGCCCATGTTCAGCCTAACAAAGGCTTAATAATTGCTTATATTAACAATTACACTCCTGGTGACAAATCAAGAGCATTATTAACCAAACTTTTCAGTTACCCTCTGTAGGTACCGAGTGGTTTAGAACCTTTAAGCTGATCATTTTCTGCTCTACAATACGTGGCCGTTTAAACAGTTAGCGACTAGCTAGGTGAGAAGAGAAGAGAAGAGAAGAGAAGAGAAGAGAGTCTACTGGATCTGGTTAGAAACACAACTCAAGTCGGCTGCCAAATGTTTCTTCCCTGTCGTTCTATATGTAAATAGGCTTCTATTTCGTTACTTGTTTGCCCTATGGTTTACGGCATGTCCCCTCTTAGAAGCAGACATTGTCACAATTGGGAAAAACCACAGGTGTTACTAAGATTATTAACAATGGCCCCTTTCAATCCAAGTCTCCAAATCGGCCTGACAGCATCAATATCAGGACCCTGAAACGAAATCATTTATTTGATCATTTAGACCTCTGCTATCCCCACTTTAAAACGTTAAAATGTCTTCAGTGAGAAAAGGCCACTTAATGCAGGTTTAAGGCAAGTAAGTGTAGTCAGATGGGGAGAACACTGTGTACCAGTGCTGGTTTATCTGAAAAGAATCAATGGATCAGTGGACTCTGCAGCAACGACGCAGTTTTTCAAGCACGTATCAAAGGCAGGTCACAGTGAGTCGAGGTCATCAAAAGTTCATAAGGTGAGTAGTGACTTGATCCAGAAGCTCCGGAAGTCATCCTCTGGACATCCTCTGAACATCCTCTGGACATCCTCCACTGCCGAAATGTGCCCAAAGAGCAACCCCCAACTTCTGCTGTGTGGTGTACAGTTGTGGTTGTTGTTGTGTTTTCTTCTCATCTTGTCTCTTTCTCACAGCTAAACCCCTCTTCCTGTCTCATCCAAACGGGGCTCCTGATCGAAGGCAAATTGCAGCACACCTCATGGAAAGAATAATGCAGTTTAAGGAGTGGCTCATCCGCTCTTAGAAAAGAAAAGGCACTCCGGAGCTGCTTCGATATGAACCAATAAAATAGTTATACTGTCATAAGAAATGCATGCGGAAATGTCATCCGTGCCTGTTGAACTGTTGAATGATTCATCTCAAACTTTGTGTGAGGCCGTTCGGTCATGGTTATTCCCAGATGAAGACACAAACCCAGACCATTTGATGACTGTTTTTATTCAAACCCTCTGTGGGAAATGCCACCAATCGTACCCAACAGAAAGAAGAACCTTCAGCTTTTGAAACGTATTGCAATGTCCTTGTCAAATCTTTGAAAGAACTGTGCTTCTGTTGTTGCTCTGAGAGAGTGAGCAAATGAATTTGTTGAAGTTTTTATAAGCAGGCGTTCTGAGACAATTTGATTTGAGGTGCGCGTGAGCTGGAGGACACAGGAGGACACAGGAGGACACAGGAGGACACAGGAGGACACAGGACTCCTGGCACAGCACAATGTCTTTATGCAGACGCACTTTACGAAGAATCGGGGGAGACGCTTGAAGATCGGTCAAAAAGCTGCTGCCCAGGTTCCCCTCGATGTACCTTGCAACACCGGCATGTAGCTCCCAGCGTATCAGTGAGGCCTCAACCATGATCACCACCATGCCAGACCTCAACAGTGACGGTAGACTGGCTTCCCAATTCCCTATGAACCATGAGGAGACTATGGGTTGATTTGGTCCTGAACTGAACGGCTTTAACTCGCAAAAGACTGAACACACGACTGAACTGAAGACTGTCAGAATCAGCGCTTAAAGTCAGGCTGTAGGAAGGTGATTTACTCACTTACCGCTGGATTCACTGAATTGCATTTGGACAGCGATGTGACTGATTAGCCTTGAAATACAGCTAGCGAACTACGCGCGTCAGTGAGATTTGAAAAATGGTCACAGAGGTCAAAGTCCTCCGTTCCATCCATGGCTCCTGGATGAGTAGAGACGTGAAGCACATCTCAACACATCTTTCACTTCTTTCCTCACGGCCGAGCTGCCCTCCTGCCGCTATGAAATATTACACACATGAGATCACACGTCCCGTCCTGTCAGCAGAAAATGAAATGAGGATCTAGAAATGATCTGCCACCCACTCTTCCATCCGTCAGGTTACCGTCCACATTAGCTCCCGTGCAATCAAGAGCACGGTCCGTGTGATTGTAACGCCTGTGAAATCAACACTGAGAGGAAATCAGTCATGTGTTAAGCGCGCGTCCACGCTCAAACATACTTCAAATCTCTGCCATCCTCCCAGCGTCGTCCCTTTTTTTAGATTTGACAATGTCGGGTAAAATATTGATGCTCTGTTGTTGCCTCAAAGGAGTCGTGGCGGGTGGGCGCAGAGTGGTACTTCGGCAACAAACAAAAGGAGTGGAAGAGTTGTTTTTTAAGGAGCTATATGTTAGAACTTTAAAGCATTCTAAGTGTCCTTAAAGTATCAGAAGATATGTCAAAGATGTCCATGTATTGTGACGCAAACATAACTACTGAAGTTAGCATGCTAACTAGTTAGCCCTGGCCCATCCAGTCTCGTATGACCAATTAGTATCTCAAGAGGCTAATGTTAGCTATTTGGCAATTGCTTGTGTAGGTATCTAAGTGTAGAGTGTTACTGACAGCTAATATGTTTTCTAAGTTAGTTGTTTAGACTGGCAGTAGATAACTTGTTCTGCTTTAACCTATCATTCAGAAGTAAACATTGATTGCACACTATAATGGCTGTAGGAGAATGACACCTTGCTTTCGCTATGCTACTTGGTCTGCCACCAGGATCCTCTCCCCCTAAAATTGATTCTCACCTCATGTTTCTGCAGGAAACCTGACAGAAAGACGTTTTTGATAGTGTTCAGCTCTCAGTGCTTTTGTAGCTTCTAACTGAATCTCTATAATTCCTCTCGTCCTGTTTGTACATCTGTTGTGTTTTAGTGTTTCGTCGTGTTCGCTTACAGCTGTTTCAGGACTCGTGTTTAGTGACTGCTGGTGAGAACACAGCATTTCCTGTAGTGCAGCTTCTTAATAAAAGCATGTAAATGAGTAAGTAGCAGGCAGCTTCTATTATGAAGAAGTTATAGTGAATGGCACATGTTTGTAGCTGAATTAGCAGAGCCACTTTGTAGCCACTTTGAAGCAGGAAGCTCAGTTGTGATGGAATTGTAATTCCCGAGCCAAACCGAGTCGAGCCAGCCGGGCAGATGTATTGGAAAAACGGCACTATTGGACCAAACTAGGAGTCAGTGTCAGTGTTTACGCCACTGGCACAGGAGGTTTGGACTGGGACAGGTCGGGGCTACCTGGTTAACAACATGATACATAGACTTCTTAATGTAAAAACTGTCATTTCTTCACATTCTATTGAAATTTTTAGTTAAATTTTCAATGCTTTCAACTGAAATTCTGACATACTGCACCTTTAAATGGGGGAACCATTTGGAAAACACTCAACGTAGCTACTCTTTCTTTGCAGCGCCAGCTGTAATAAAAGACTCCAAATCCAAACAAAGAGTTGGGTACGATTTAGCTCAGTATTGTTTTCATTACCTTCAAAACAATATTAAGCAAAAAGTTGATTTATTAGTTCTAAGTGTTATATAAATCCACAGGCACACTGGGACGTGGACCTTGAATAACAGCACTCTCACTTGAAATGATGCGGACTGAATTCACAAACGCCAAACGTGTTTGAGCCTCTTCTTCAAAACCTCCTTCGCGTCAGGCTGTGTCTCAAGGCTATATCATTTTATGCATGCACTGAAGAAAACACCTGCGCTGCATCAGAAGTCAGACAAAACCAAATGGGGCTCAGACACATTTTGCGAAAATCAATATCACTCTGTCTATATATTAATTCCCATGCAACCTCTGTACATAAATATAGACCTCCCGACACATTTTGGAAATCACAACCTGCCTTATAAATATTTACACTTGATCAAAAGGCAGTGCAATCTACATTCAAAATGTTAATGTCTCCACTGTGAGTGTGACAGCGTTCTGGTCTCATTTGAATTCACAAGCTTCTCCCAACCTCTTAACTACGTGTGCATTGCGATATCATGCATGAGTCTGCACCGTTGATGAAGAGGAAGAATACGCTACATGTAGAAAAGCATCGTCAGTGTTTTAAGTCTCACTGCCACTGTAAATGCAAATCGATGAAACTACCTTTGATTGCTGTTTTAACTAGAGAGAGAAAAAAAGGAATGCTGACTGGTTTTTAAACACTTCATACCATCCAGCCCTTCTACCAAATAGTTTAAAGTCAGCAGTGACACACAAATGATCAATGACACCGCTCGTGTAATTGGTTAAATTGTGGCCGGACCACAGGTGTTTGGGTAGTGGCCAGCGGTTGTAAACTACAGCTGTGGACAGCTGCTGCAGGCTGCTGATGGATGCAACAAAATATTTGGTCCACTGGTCCTGATAGATGTCGTGACCGTGGCAGCTGGTTGGCCACTGGGTGAAGCCATCTCCTTGATTTACAGGCCTTTCGGTAAAGAGCTCCTTCTGAGCGGACCGATGCCTCTGTAGTTGGTCCCACGACTGAAAGAGCAACTCTGATTGGCCGTGTGAGTAAGGAGCGTAAAAAAAGGCTCTCTACTTTGACCTGGCTTATGCGGAGAACTCGGCTGAAGAGAGTTCGTCGTCGTCGTGCTGAGTGGATGAGTGCCGCTGCTCCCTTTCATTGATGAGAAGGCGGAGGAGGTTTGATCCTGAGCTCCCAGAATACCTCAGTCATACCTCGGAGTCAGATCAAGAGAAGAAAGACGGGTACGAACAGAAAGTACAGACACCACAGAGTCGTCTAATTTAATCTAACCTCATCTGTGTTAGCCTCTGTAAGATCAGACAGAAGACAAACCAAACCTTAACCCAAAGGTAGAGCATTAAAATGTCTGGAAATGACTAACTAAAAAGTCAAATGCACACATAAAACAACTGCTTAAATCATGATGTATTTTAATAAGCAGTCATTGTTAGGTAGTAATTAATCTTTAACACTGATGTCGCATTACAGGTCAAAACAAGTCGGCTTGTTTATTCTGGCAATCAGAACTTGACTGATTAGCTGAATAAATTACTTGCGTGTCGCCATTATTTACACCCCACAGCCAGTGAAATGTTGCCATGGTTATGTGACTGAGTGCCTCGAGAACAATAAATAGTAATATGCTTCACACTTTGTAATTAATGACACTCATTCCGCTGTGATTTTCGTTGCATAATTAAGAGGCTATAGTTATTATGTGCTATGGACAAATGTATTTGGTACGTTACGTGTCACAAGCATGAAATCAGTTTCACGTGTGGCAGTCACACAGTAATATGATGCCTTTCTGCAGCTCTGGCTTTCTCAGCTCGGACTTGGACGCGTCAGATTTATGAAAGAATGCTTCGACAAGGCAGGGAGGGTCCGGCAACAAATGCGATAGGTTGCATTGTGGGAAATGTGACATAAGCCTAGTTTTCAGATATATGTTGTTAAACTGTTATATTGTTTAACATTCCTGCAAACCAAGGAAACATTCAATTATAACGTTTGGTTTGAATCATAACACCATTTCTGCACTACCTGTCATATCACACTAAGATTTAGCTATTAGAATATGCAACAAGCTGGAGACCACTGATCTTTTTAATGACACATCAGTAAAAATTACCACCATGTTTGTTTTTCTTTTGCCTAAACCTGACCACAGCATAAGCACCGGGGAGGAGCAAGAGGGGCGATCACCTCTTCTGCAGCCTCCATTTTCAAAAAAGTGCAGCGAAAGTTCCCCCCTCTTGGATGCCCCTGTGGTAGATAAAAACATGATGAAGTGCCCTCAAGAGGGTCCTTCCAGTGCCTTTTCTGCACGCTGGGTTCCCCGCCAAATATATCTGGTGCCTTTTGTAATTTTTTGCCAGTCCACCACTGATGATCACAACTAAAAGTGACAAATTCAACATGAGTAAGTTGCGCTATGAATAATCCTAAAGGCTTTCAGAAACACTCATTACCAACATTAATTCCTACATTCCCATGGTTTTCTGGTTCAAACCGTTAAAATGCAAGTTTCATGGTTGTCGGAGCTGCGTCAATATCAACCATTTTTCTCTGAGTCTGTCTCTTATGTGTCATCCAACTTTATGGAGGTGTGATATAAAGTCTGTCTTGAAGACAGGAAAATCCATTTTCAAGTGTTGATTTAATTTAAAAATAGACCTGAATAATAAAGATCAGTATTCTTACAGAGAGATTTTCAAACAAGAAATGATGGAGCTGGCTTATGAGACTGGGTGCTGTGGCCCAGAGTTTTCCATTCATGCGGCAAAATCCGTGCAGAATGCTGGGATGTGGGGAAATGAATTTGTATATATTTGAAATGGAAATGCAGCTGTTCCCTCCTGCTGAAATTAATGTAATTGTAGAAAAAGAAAATCTACATAATCTATCTAAATATAAACAGCGAAATGTGCATGTGCTCTTGTGTCAGTGTGTGTCCCACAGTGGCATCTTGTGGCCGCTTTGAGACATCACACCCTCCCTCTGTGCAGAGAAGGAGTGAACAGGGCACTTCCTGTGGCAGACAAACTGTCCCCTCCTCAGTTATAACTCACAGGCTCGAGTGTGACTGATGCTCCAAAAGGAGAGCAATCTGCGTTTCCCGCCCCCGTTTTTTTTTTTTTTTT
>CAEMYA010002158.1:210936-232607 GCA_903131615.1 Diplodus sargus
ACACACACACACACACACACACACACACACACACACACACACACACACACACACAGCCCTACCAGACACACTATCTCCCTGCAAATGGCAAACACAGCAAATCATATTGTTCAAAGAGATTAGCATTCTTCTTGCTCTTTGAAGATTTAAACTCAAGTCCAACGCTAACTTTATTAGCCATGTTAAGTAGAAACTCATCAAGTTTCTGGCTAAATCACCACAGTGTGTTCAAAGATAAATGGCACTTGAAACAGACATTTAAGGGCACTGCTGATTAGCTCCATGATACATTTCAGTGAGACAGCAGTGTGTCACTCTCTGGTTTGCACGCATACTGTTTTGCTCAGCTGTCTAACTTGTAGTGAATTTTGTTCTCTGTGTTTTTATAGATTGCCTCTGTAGCCAGTGTTAAGGCTAATGAGCTGAAGAAAAGGGGAGAATAAATATGATTTATTTTGTGTCTGAGGTTTGCCAGCTTTGCTCTTTCTCTCCTTACAGAAATAAAAAAAGACACGGCATCTCCAAGATGATCACGATACTCATAAACAAAAGAGGCGCCTGCTTTTTGCCGAGCACATCTGGACTTCCCTCAGATTAAACATCCCGAATGTGACCTTAGCTGGAAACGATTTGTTCACCGGCAGTGTCGTCACTCCTGCCAAGAGGCGAGGGGGGGTGGGGGACGGGGATGATGGGGACGGTGAGGCGGTGGGCGATGAGTCCTGTGACAGGATATGTTGAGTGTACAGTGTTCCTCTGC
Organism: Diplodus sargus; assembly: GCA_903131615.1. NCBI lineage: Eukaryota > Metazoa > Chordata > Actinopteri > Spariformes > Sparidae > Diplodus > Diplodus sargus. Next base: position 211,697 of record CAEMYA010002158.1, read on the forward strand.
TCTTAAGATTCCGTCGTGTAGTAGTATGATGCTCGGTCGTGTTTGAAGATGTAATCTCCCATTTGATTTCCATTCAGCGGGCAGGATGGGAGGGTGCTGGTCCCTGCTCCCCTGGGCTACCACATCCAACCCATATCAGGGTCAGGCAGGCTCTCTTATAAACACTGATTAAAACACTGGAAATGGCTGCCCGGCTAAAAGCTTGTGCTGACGAGATCCAGCAGGATGGAGCGACACTGAGGAAGATAATCATAGCCCCTCTGCATCTGCTTTAACTGAAGCTCTGTAGATTTGATGTGAGATTCTCTAAATTTGCCTGCGTTGGTAAAACAGTTTCAGCAGAGATGGTTTAAATCTGCGAAGGAGAACAACGTGTCATGTGCTGTTAACACCATCAAAGCATGCAGGGTAGGACTGTGCTGACCTCAGCATCTAAAACAGATGCCACAGGTTCAGAGGGCACTGCTGAGTTGATTTCAGCGGTTTTATAGCAACCAGATAGAGAAAGAACAGGGGAGTGATGTCAGAATGCGCAGCCCCACATGGAGCCTGTATGGAAAATACTCGGTCTGCTTCACTGATTGCATTACAGCGCACAATAACACAAGAATGAGATGTGTGGTTTCATCTGGCAGCTTTCATTTTTTTCTTCTGTTTTTTTTTTCCCTGTTTAAACAAAATGATTGACCTCACAATGATTGATCTCTGGGGGGGAAAACATACGATAATCAAGCTGTATACCGCATATAAAATGATCACCAAAGCAAAATGTACAGGGCGACAATGAGATGATTTTGAATAATTTGGGCTATTGTTTCTCCATGATTACCACAGTGAAATAACACAGAGACTTAAAACACATGGCCGGTGGACGATGGCCCATGCTTTTGTTTAAAGCGCACAGAGCTTTACCAGAGAAATTCCTCCAAGAAGTGTGGGAAAACAAATCTGTGAAAGCATCCTTAAACAAGCGTTTGAAAACTGTAATTAGAGCATTATCTGTGGCAACCCCAGTGTCACGACACACAAGTGTTGCTCTTCAATTCACCAAACTCGGGCACACATTGAGAATGATTAAAGAGATGGTAACAAAACATGAAAAAAACACCAGGATAAATCTGTTCGAACTGTTTTAACAGGCTCTTCTTCATGTCTTGGGGAAGGATCACAAGCTGGGAAATCTTAGGATGGGGGGTGGAAATGCTCATAACCAACTGCCCTTTACCCTGCGGGGCACTTAGTGGCTGCTTTATCAGATAAAAACGAAAAACTGAAGGAATCATCAGGTTAAAAGCTTTAAGCTAATGAGATGGAAATGATGTAATTGGATTCATCTGTTGCTCATTTGATGGCCCCGTCCTCGTGGGCTCCTCGCAGCGTACGGAGGTGAGCTGGCAAACATTGGTGAGAGGGAAAAGGAAGCTCTCCGTGCGAGCTTGCGTTCTGTGAAATCTGTTTTTTTTCCCAGTCAACATTGAATTTTGCAACTATTACGGATCGATCATCATTATCCAGTAAAATGGACCCTATTGTGAAACTGATGCAGAACAGCAGCACAAGCCTCTCTCAGACCCCCCTGACCTGGCAGGAAAAAACAGAAATACTAAAACACTGTGGCATTTTTCCCATGAAAGTGGCGTTTTATAAAGCCAACTTCAAAATAGGAGATGACATGTTTATCCTGCCGTCATTTTAATATGATACAATTACATGCTGGCCTTATTCAAATGCTCCCCGATCTGGCCGCAGCATCATGTAGCTGTTCACTCTGTGCAGTCATTTCGTGAGTTTGAACAGTTTTGTTGTGGGTTTGAAGTAATTCCCGATTTGAGTGGGACAAAATGAGAGGGTTTGTACTCTTGGACTCTAGGTTCAAGTTTCTGTGGCTTTTGAAATGAATAAATAGTGAGACCGTTGGATTCAAATTTGAGGCGTGATTGTTACCTAACATGGGCAAAGGGTGGCAAGAGATCTGTAGACGAGGTCACTTGAAAGATGTCCTTTGGTTTGAAGCTCATTTGTCAGTTGTTCTTGTTCACCAGCCACGGTCGATTGTCAGTTAAAAGCTGTCTGCTCTTTTAAAAACTGCTGAAATAGACTTTTATGAATGGCCTGCGGGGTATATTTGTTTGACTTGGGAGCTGAAGCAGAAAGAATTGACTGTGTTAAGTGCAGTATGGAAGATTTGTCAGCCCAGTCTCCAGGATATGTAAGCACGTAACATTTCTGCAAACAATAGTAACATTCAAGGTTGACATTTGTACCAAATGTAGCACGTCACATTTATATTATATTGTTGTTAGCCGCCTTTCACAACAGGAGGTGGAGGGGAAGGTGGTGGTGCTATTACAAAGCCAACAAGGCTTCCGAACGGGAGACTGTAGTTGGAGTCACACAACTGGATATTTTTCAAGACACTTGCAGACATTTCCAGCCTTTTTTGTGGTGACAAAGCTGGGTGTTTTACATGGGAAGTCAGGCCATCGCCATCTGTGATCGTGGTGACCAGAATAGCTATTTTAAGCCAAACCATGTTTTTTTCCTAACCCTTACTAAATGGTATTTGAGCATAAGCATAACCAGAACAAAAGCACAGCGTGTCACAGTCAAAATAGTAGGACCCAAAATGCAAAAACACTCGTGCAGGCAGGTAGAAAACAAAAAGAGAGCAACGAAACCAGAAAGCATGCAGGGGGAAAGACAAAAACTAAGTAGAAACCAAAGAAGCACAGGGAACACTGGCAGGAACATGAGGAACACCGATGTGGGCAAGCGAAACAGACGAGCTGTCAAAAGACTGAGGGAACAACACAGGCCCGAATACAAACTAAGCTAATGAACAGGATGTGGTGCGGGGGGAGAGACACTGGGAAAAGGGCGGTGCTAACGAGACTGATGTGAGACAGGTGTGGGGCGACAATTAGACCGGAGAGGAGCGCAGGAACACAGGAGAGGAAGAGAACACTGGGAGCACAGGTGAGCAGGAAGTGGAAGGTAGCAACAAGACACAAGAGGATATAACCACAAAATAAAACGGGACATCCACAAACCAAAAAACCCTAAACTATGATGCCCCGTTGTGACAAAAATTCAACAACGACAAACATGCAGTTGCAACATAAAGAAACGTATTTGTGGTTTTGCAACATTTTATTCTGGTGGTTGGGTTGAATATGTTGATGCTTACAACACTTCCGCCCACAGCTGGTCTGAGGCTGCACGTTATTCTGTGAAGAGCTCTCTTTTAAAACAGTAAACACGAAATCCATCCTCCTTAACTGCATCCATACGTACTTTTACATTCTCTTTTGTTGTTCCGTGATTCAGTTTTCAAGTTTAACGCAAGGCATTAAACATGATGGGAGGAAGAGTCATGGTAAAGCATATACATGAACTGGCTGGTAAATATCCATTCTTCTTTGCCTGAGGCTTCAACCCGAGCCGGTTGCACAGCTGTATGAAACCAACACAGTTTAATGTACAGAAGGCGTTATTGTCTGCAGAGATTGACCTTTGCATTTGGTGCATACAGAAGGCTGTTGAAATTGAACACTGCTGAAGCCTTGAACTCACCATTTCTAACTGATTTGTATCGCATTTGCTATCATTTGGGAGAAATGGCACTTTCAAAAAAAGGGTTTCTGCTGTTTTTCCCTTTTTTTCCCTCTCTTCCACGGCCTTTCTCTTCATTCCTTCCTGTTCCCTCCTCATCACAAACTGAAACTTCACAGAGCATGCCCGGTATCCGAGGTGAAGATTAGGAACACATTCGTCAGCTATTGTCCTGCAGCCAATGAGAGCCCGGCACTGAGCTAGTGAGACATTTGATAATTATATCTAGAGATGTTGTTGAAGCTTCCTCGAGGTTAAACACTCATCACATCTTTACACCACCACCGCCCACTATCCTAATCAACTACCACGACTCCCCATTGTGTAGATCTTAAATATGGGTCATTAGGTTAAATGGAAAGAAGGTGGGAAGGAAAGAAAGAGGAAACAAGAAAGGCACAAAAATGAAACCTGAGAGTTGACCTTCCTTGAACATCAACATGCATTTGCTGTTAAAAAAAACAGACCTTGTTTCTGAGGGAAAGGACTTTCTCAAGCATCAAAAAGAGATGCTAATTGCTATGAGTGGAACCCATAAAAAGGTTTTATGGGTCGAGGTAATTTTGCCCAAAGCAGAACGACAAAATGAATAAATTCTTTGTTGAGGTCCATACAGTATATGAATCCACTTTATTTGTGCGTGTCCTCTTTCCTCGGGCCATGTAGAGAGCGGAGCAGTTGCAGATGGCTTGTTTCAGGAAACCACGGGCCCAAAAGGGATCCCTCTCTGCTGTGCATTTAGTCCACAAACTACAAAGGCAGGCTGCGGTCAACACACCCTTGTGAAATGGGCTAAAATAGTGTCAGCAGGATGTCCGACAGACTGCAGGCAAGCAGAGGAGAGAGCAGAGCAGAAGCTGACATGTGAAGAAGAGAAAAACACACTTCTTCTATTGGAATGGGGAGTATGGAAAATATGAAGGTTTGCTTTTATTGACAAACATCACTCCAATAACGGGTGTATTGGTGGATGTATTCACATCAGTTTCAGATGTAAACCATCATAAATAACCAACATTTTTTAATCCGTTGACTAAAACCCTCTTCTGAGCAGGCATCGCCAATCAAACCTAAGCAACAAGAACTAGACCTGGCAGTTCTTTAAAGAAAGATTTGCTGGTTAGACACCCCAGTGACTCAATGAGTAAGAAAACGACAGCGACTTCTGGAGTTGTTTATGGGGGAGAAATTTACGTCTGCATCTAAAAAACTCTGAAGTGACTTTACGTAAAGGAGCGAGGTCAGGTTTCACATTAAAGCTGCTATATGTAACATTTTAGCAGCATTTCCAATGTCGTCTGTGATGACCACAGAGCCTGTTGATGTAGAAATTGGGGGTCTCAATGAATAGTCGTGTGTATGGCGTTGTCATATGGGAAATCTTAAATTATTGAATTTTGAGGAAAATTATAACGACAAGATAAGATGGTAAAGTTAACTGATGATAAAGCACTGGAGAAAAAACATTCTCTGCAGGGCTCAATCTGGCTTCAAGCCTGTTGTGAGTGAAAAACAGTCACGGGGCACGCCACTGATTAAACACACGTTTGACAGCAGTCATCATGTCTGGGAAGGCTTCAGTAGTTCTGTGCAGTTCCACATGGCAAAACTCTCAATACTTGCAAGGCTGTCAACCCAATCTTCACAGAATCAACTAGCGTGATGTCATCTGAGATGCCTTTATCTTGGCTTGTCTGCAGCCAGGATGTCCTGAAGTTTGCGAGACGCTTATTTTTGAAACTGTTACCACACTTTTGATGTTGGTGGTGAGGCAGGTCAAGGTCCTCCTTTGATGGTCTATCCATCTGGTCCCCTGGCAGCGTGCTAGTCTGATGACATGTTCGCTTAAGATGACTGCGACTTGTTTCAGCTCCTTCCATGAGGTGCGTCAAAGGTTCATCATTTTTTGAGGAAAAGATTTCCTTGAATGAATCTTTTCAGCTGAAGCCGATGGGCACATTATTCTACTAAAGTTAAGAGGCGCTCCATCAGCTCCTAAGGGGATGCTGATGCTCGACATTTTCCTTTAATGGTGCTGCTGTTCTAAGCAGTATAATTTTTGATGTGGCATTCTCAATTATCTTTACAGTGATCACCTCTTTCTCTGATGTTACGGCTGCTACAGTTCCAGAGCCATTAAAAAGATCACAAAGGAGCAACTGCTCCGTACATGTCCTCATTCCTGCTACCAACAATATCACCTTAGTTTCATGTAGATGGACTCTAGTGGTAAACTAGTGGTGTACACTATAAAAGGCTGTTAACAATGAGACAGTGTCTTGACAGTTTGCACATTTTGTCCTACATTTTAGCATTACACTTTCTCTACTGCTTTTTTTTAGGCTGGTAGGTTCAGCAAAGCCTTTTTCTGCATTAGTGTGAGGTTTTGAGTCGCGCATGCTTGCAGTGTGCTTTCTGATGTTCCTAGTACTAGTAGTACTGGTGCTGTGCACTACATGCTGCCCGGACAAGATCTTTTTTTTAACATTGGTAGTTAATAGTTCAAAAATCCTCTGCAGTGTGTGTGTGTGTGTGTGTGTGTGTGTGTGTGTGTGTGTGTGTGTGTGTGTGTGTGTGTGTGTGTGTGTGTGTGTGTGTGTGTGTATATATATACACACACACACACACACACATATATACATACATACATACATACATACATACATATACATATATACTGTACATGCATATATATATTTGACATATTTGACATTTTCAACACTTGACATGCGGTTGCCTTCAAAATGTCGAGGCAGTGACAGTTTTGTCATCATTTACAACACAATTTCCAGTATCTGATGAACTTTGTCTCGTCCCTTCAACAGCGCAGATTCCTGCAGAGTCTTTTTGTGGTTCTTGTGTTTGGAACAAGAGGACTTGTTCAAGACATTTAACGTAGCTATCAAGCCAGAGCCTTTTCTTTGTCCGTCAAAAACCCTACCCTTTTTGTCTCATCTTGTGAGAACAGTATGAAATTGATCTGTTGAGCAAAAAGAATTGCCATTATACATTGAAACCAATACTTTAATGACTGTTATGGTTTTGCAATTTGGACCCAAATGCACAACACAGACAAAGAAGAAAAGTGAACTACTGACATTTGTCAACTGGCTGGCAGGCGTGGCTGTTGGCTAGGAGGACGCTGGCACTCAGACAGACAGGAAGGCCAGCCAGTGGTTAATGATCCTGGGACACATGGATGAAAAACCCACCACCGCGGACGAGACGATGAAGAGCCGGGTTTTGAAATGCTGCCAGCTGATGAGCTAATGAGAAGCAGGTGAGCAGACCGTGAGCTGTGATGAGTGGATTGCAGACAGGTGTGCAGCATGAGCGGAGCTGGGAGCAGGGAGGGCGAGGAAGGCAGAACTCGCTCACAGCAACACACACCAACACAGACAGAGAGCGACGGGCCCTGTCCACACATACCTGACTATTTCATTAAACAAAGATTTTTGCCGTCCGGCCTTTTGTACACACATAAACTGGGTTTAATTTACTGAAAAACAACAATGACGCAGACAGCCAGGCTGACTTCCTGACCGGGTCCCTTTAAGCGTATGTAGCCTCATTGGCAAATATGATGTTATGTTATGATGTTGTGGCGTGTTTGAGTTTGGACACTGACAGAATGAATGACATATTGTCTATATTTAGAAAGACACAACACTGGAATGACAGGATGGAATCGAGAGATGAAAATGGCTGCTGACAACGCTTTATTAAAAACAGCTTTATCCTGGAAGATTCTGTGAAGAGCTGTCATGTTTGACTGGCCCTGGTACCTTAAATAACAGGACATGAATACAGAATTATCATGATATTTTCTCCAACAAGAAAACACATGATACACATTTGTCACCTTTTTTCCTTTTTCACTGTCTATCGCAGCTACAAATTTCCACACTAAATCTTCCATTATTACTATTGTTAACTGCAAATGTGCCATACTACAAAGTGAGCTTAATGGTGTAGTAACATTAATTAAATGCACTGTTGATGACTGCTGAACAGCCTCACTTGGAACGTGTTTACAGCAGCTGTTGAAGGATGGCAGAGTTATTATCTTTCATTGACTGAAACTATTGATTTTATTGTAATTCTTCTTGAAAGCAATATTATGTCACATTTTTGCCTTTAAAAAACATCCTCAAAATCATTTTGATTCTACTGTATCCTTTATTTAACTTGGGAAAATTCTAACTGAGATTAAACTCATTTTTTCAGGCTCAAGCACAGTTGGATGGGTGCAGACATTAAAAACAATCAATTCAAATGACGACGGATAACAATTCGACAAACTATCAAATCATTCATCAGCATTCAAAACAAGACAGATGGTCTTTCCTCCAAGTCATTTAGAATCACTTCAAACACACCCTGTGAGACCAGTTTCCAGAGATTCATACAATGCTGTAGCTGATTCCAAGCAGAGGGGAGCAGCGCATTTAATCTTACTTAGCTTGATCTGTCAACAGCCCACGTCTCCCAAACCAAGCGTAGGCTATTACAAGGAGTTTAGGTGGATTTGGGTGATTAAGAAACAATATGTTTAATACTGATGCATTTATATGACTTACATAGGCAAATGAGACCATCAGGGAGAAGGTTTTCTGTTTTTACATTGATGAAGTTGAAGATCTTTATGACAGGTGTTGGCGCTCAAACCACTTTTGTCCACAAGGGTCGCCAGAATCAACTAATCTAAAAGTTCCTTGTAGCTGCTTTAAAGGAGGTCCTTTACTCCAAAATGCCTCCATTCTCAGAGGTCTCACATTAAGTTGTCAACTGATTTTATGTCACAAACACTACTCGTGAAATCTCTATTATACTGTGACATCTCAAATTCACCAGTCGTGTTTTGCCAACAACCCCGTCCAGTTGTTCCTGTCTCTGAGCTAGCCATTGTGGAAGCCAGCTGTGCAAAGTTTAAACTCATCATTCCACACTGATTAGAAGCCAGGCCACATTTGACCACCATTAGTTGATTGTGGTATGTCTCCCTGGATGGGGTAATGCCTTGATTATCATACCATGGGGATATTTTTAGATGAGGTCTTTGAGTTACTTATGAAAATGGTTGCTCTTCTGCTGTCTGATGTCAAAAACAGAAGCCTGCTCCTCCTACACACGCAACAATGCGGCTTTCTGCCTCTTCGAACTTGGGAGAATCACACGCTGTTTTTAACTTTTAGCATTGTTTTTGTGTCAAAGTTGGCATTCCTGCAATATTAAAACATTCTTGTACAGCTATTTTTCCAGCCCTGACCTGAAAGGATGTGATTAACAATGAGGTGCCACAGGAGAGGGATGTGATGGAGTTTTCCACCATTTTGGCTCACTTGTGAAACCACTTTGACGCCTCCGTGCCTCATAAACACCAGGTGCTTTGTTTTCGAGGCTTTCCTGAGCACATTTATCACGTACAGGTCCTTTAAACCCTGACATGTTTTGCTTGAGCCCACTTTAAGCTGGACGAAGATGCTCATAACCAGAGCTCAGATGTTACGTCAGGTATATCATGTGATTATACTGTTTTATGAGTCAAAGGGTAAATCAAAATGTCTGGATTTGATTTTACCTAAGCAGATCATTAACCCCTCTTACTCAACTACAAAAACAACAGCAATGCTGTAACTCAGGTTAAGTTACCATCCGAAACATTTGACCAGAGGTGTGACAGAGAATTAATGTCCCACAGGCAACACTGACTAACGTGTGATAATGTGACCTCAGCTGTGAGACGCCACTGCTTAAACCGGATCGAAAAAATGAACCTCAGGGTGACCCATGTGGGAGTAAATGTGGAAAACAGGACGGACAGGAGCAGAGAGGGAGCAAGTGTGAGCAAAGCTGGTCTTGTTGTTTTTGCTCGCTCTTCCCCGTGTGCGAGCGGCCAAGTGTAATAAGACGCATGAGACTCCGGTTATATCGTTTGGGCCACAGTGGAATATAAAAAAATGACCCAGAGGCATGGTGGTGTTTTCATTTCAATGTAATAAGATTGTAAATAGCTGCGTTTTTAAATGTATCAATCGCTTCTTATATATCTCCCCCTTTCACCAGAGAAATCCTGTCTACAGCATCCAATTTCCTTCATAGACGAGTGCCCTCACTTTCTATGTGTGTGAGGAATGGCTGTTTTCTGGGGATGTAATCTAAAGGAATCCAAGCCATCTGACGTGGGATATTTCCTGTAGCGACTTTTGAAGTCAGAGGCGCACAGCCTAAACAGCAATGTACACAGAAGAAGAGGCGCAGCTCGGTTTGAATGGCCACATGGCCACGAAGAGGCAGACAGTGTGGAACGCATTAAGTATTTCACTGTTTTTTCAAAAGCACAAATCTTCATCGAGAAAACAGCGAGAGCACGAAAACAAACAGGAGGGACCTCTGGAACAGCCAAAAACTGAATGATTGTTCAAGTTAATACAAAAGGGCTTTGTATCTGGTTATCATTTTGTTTTCCTTTACCAGCAGAATAATAATCAATTCCCAACAAGCTGCACAAAAAGTCACAACGAAAAGGCATTTTAATCCTATCCCTCGTTTTCAAGTGCCCCCTTGCCCCTCGTGAAAGGGGACAACCCTTCAAGACTCAATTTGTCAATTGTCGTGGATGGTGTTAATGCAAACAGATGTGACCAGACATTTCCAGAATGCTGTCTTCAGCTGTGGGGATTTGTCTGGCATTACTATGGCAATCCTGCTATTGTCGCAATGCCATTTGCCATTTATCTGATGGAGATAGAAAAGCATTGACTCTTGCAATTCTTACACAACCTCATTCTATCTATCATGTTCATGCTAACACAAGCGCCCCAAGCTCGTACCCTGCCAGCCTGCGGTACCACGTAAAGTACAGGAGCTTCTCTGCTGGACTGAATTTAAGCTCTGAGATCAGCCACAAGCGGGACGGTCATTCCTACGGTCTGTTGTTTTATGCTTATGATTAAAAAATTAAAAAAATAAATAAATTGAAAGCAAGGAAAAACCTCTTGGCCATGCAGCTCTGACACTTTTCCTCACCCCTCTCCCACCAAGAATCAAGACACCCTACCCCAAGGCTAAGGCTACGTGGTAAGGGCAAGGGTTTATATTGAGATCGGGCCCAAGATTTGAATAATCCCATCCTCTGGGGGTCTATCCTCCAACCGACATGTTGATTTTTCAGCTACCTTGCTAAACAAGCAAATAGACAGATGGCTGAAAACCTAAGCTGTATCCAGTAAGGTTGGACATGACAGCTGCTTTTAAGTTGACCCAGCACACACAAGAATGTGCTCAAATCTTTTAAATAAGAGAAATGAATAGAAGAACCTCAATACTTCTCTAAAAGAAGCGTGGAGCCCAGCCACTCTCTCCCTCCCTGTGGTGAGAAATCCATCATGTCTCTCCCTGCAGTTGAGACGCACAAATCAATTTGCTGTTTTGATGACATTTTCCTGTGAAGTTAAGTCGTTTCTGAATCAAATCAAGTAATATGGCACAGTCGCTAGATGTCATGGCTCTGAAAAATGTATGTTGTCAAAGCAAATTAAGAAACACATCACAGTTCAAGCTGTTTGGATTTCAGGGGAAGGAAAGTCCCTCAGTTTCATTCCCACTTTGACAGTCGGGCCACATCCCTTCCAGGCTTTCAGGCTCGTCAAATCAAAGTTCTGATATTCCCAGCCCGGCCTGTTCAGATGGTTTGATGGGGATGGTGACAAGCGCAGCTGCAGCCCTTGTCACTTAACCAGTGTGAGGTGAAAATAGCTTCATACAGCAGCCCACAGGTCCTGAGAAACAATTTGCTGAACGGTGACCGGCCTCAATGTCCATCGATCCAGCTGTATCAGATTCAGTGCACATCATCAGTTTCTGCGACTGATCAAATTTAATTTAAGGTTTTCCTTAGTTTGTTCAGCTCGACGGCAAATCAAGCATGGATCTGCTGACCGCACAAAGAATAGCAGTGATTCACATTCTGTTTGAGAAAAGCCTGAAGTGATTACAGAGGTGACTCACACAAGCATCTGCTTATGGAGTCAATAAGACGAGGCCAGGCAAAGCATACATGAAATCGCTCACCTTGTACATCCTTTTATGTGTCAGCAGCAGTCTGCATTTGAAAGGCCGCATCACAGGCTTGTTCCATACTCTAAATGCGTTCTGCGTATTGTTAAATCTTTTTTGTTGGGTTTCATGATTATAGTATAGTATAGACCATATTGTATTGTTTACAGTTTTGGACAAGGTTCCTGCGGTCCCTCCTTATTGTGAAAAACAGCTCATCTGTTCCTAGTTGTTTTGGCTGGAAGCAACACGTAAACGGCAACATTTTTCACCTTTATCTCATTTAGCCACAAACCACAAACGCTTTTTACCATGAATCTTATTTGAAAGAGGATAAAGAAACAAACTGATGTAACCGAGCTGTGAAAACGTTCATCCCTGCAATACCTATGTGAATGGGACAACGTTGAAGAGTATAACTCATGCTTTGTTTTGAATACATTTCTTTTGCATTTTACTTTACTACAGTATGCTGTAAGGCAACCCTGAGACTTAATCTTGTGGGTGTACGCAGCACATACTGTACACTGTCAGTCAGGAGCCGTCACAGTCATTACTTGGTGCCATTCACCCTGCCGTGTTAAAACCATAATGCGATTAATTAATCATTAAATCAGATTTGGTGAAAAATAATTTCTTTGTTAAGTGATAATCCTAAGTGGCTTCTGGGAGATTAGATTGAGACAGACAATGAGCTGGAACCAGTGAAACAGACGCTCTGTTTGGCTTTTGTCACCAGCGATGGAGATACTCCAGGTGACGCTCTGGAAGCAGCATGGGTGACCTCGGCATTAGTCGTCTTATTGTACTATACAGGGAGAAAAAAAAAACGCTCGCCTCTTCCCATTTAAACCAACTCAATCATCTTTATTGCAAGCCTTCCTCGTGGTAAAGATTTCCTTCTCACATCCAGCTGTGGACCTGGTGCACACTGCTGTGCGCCTGTCAGCTATAGTGAGCTCGCTGGCTCCTCTTGGTCCCAGACGACCCATTTACACAGTGGCCCTGCCAGCAGGAACCGGGCCAGGCTATTCTACAAGATTTGACAGCCATAAAATAGAGTCTTTGACCCAGAATACTAAACTATATCCAATATGACAAAGGGGTACATGAAGGAGAGATCTTGCGGTACAGTGATTTGTGGGTTGAGAATGTAAAGATCCCAGTGCTTTAACTAAGACTGTGGTACAGTGCGTGCAGGTTTTAAGATCTAGTGTTAATCAGTGCGCTACAAAGGGTCATAGGGGGAAAATGAATGGTGAAATGGGTCTTCTTCATCCAAATGTATTTTTGATTTGAAAGAGGATATGGAAAGGTAATATTTTTCATGTTGAAAATCATGTTTAATAATAATACATGCTCTAACAATACAAGTGGAGGACTACTGATTATGTGAAAAAAGTAGTATACAGCCATTTGCTGCATGTAATCTGAAAAACAGCAGATAAACCGATGTCACTCAGTGGCTACATTGCATTGTGGGTAATTTTGGTGGCAAGTTTTGAAAAGCAGTCGACTAGTCTAGCAACTCCTATAACATATAAAAAGAAAATTATCAAAATGGATCCAGCAAGCCGAGAAATATTGCCCCCTATATTCTACACATTCTTTCTTTTCAAAAGCTGTCGCCTACATTACCCACAATGCAATTTAGCCACTGAGTGACATCACTGGAGGCAATTTATGAGATTACATGCAGCTTCCTCTGGAGCCACAAAGAGCTTTATTCTACTTTTTAATGTATAAAACTCCTCCAGACCTGTAAACACACTTTAATGTGTACATTTGGTGGAGTTGCCCTTTAATTTGATGGACAAAATGTATGGGAAATCTCACATGTTCATGCACAGGAACCATGAACACATGAAGGACAAAAGCACATGTGTTTTGTATTAACATGTGAGTCCTCGCATACGAGTAAGCCTATACTGCCCTTATTAAACATGTCTGTTTGGTACTGTGTGAAACAGCTGGAGAGAGAGATCTCGGGGATCGTGCCTGTCGTATTCAATGAGGAATTTTAAATAAATGCCTGTTTTCAGCAGAGGAGAAGTGATAATCTTACTCCTCCCCATACAGGCCCTCATCCCCCTCCTTTGTTCGACACTCAGTTTGTCGCTCCAGCTGTGCTGTGTCCATGCAAAAAGTCAGGTGGTTAAAGAGTGTCACGACATCTTCTTTTTTTTTTTTTTTGTTCACTTTCACTTGCAGCTGAGAGTGATTAGGTCATCGTGCTGCCCTTTTGTTGAGCACGGAGTGCCAAGTGAGCTGACAGGGGGGGACGTGCTGGGGCCGGGGTAAGACTACAAACTGATGACATCAGGACCCTGCCAAACAAGATCACTACTGCACAATATCATAACCACAGTGAGTCAGACAGCACACCTTACACCACAGCTTGCTATGCCCTCATCTGTGCCCTCCAACCCCACCAATTACACTCAACACAATCATGTTATAAAAGAATACAAGGCTCTCTGAAAAGGTTTTAGTGGAGGGAGAATGACTCACTAAGCTTAGTCTTCTGTAAACACAGGAGTTCGTGGAAGCACTGAGAGCTTTTCGGAACTCAGAAGGCCATTGAGTTTGGGCCGCCTCAGTGTGTGGCATTTATTATGTCACACTGGTATCCTGGCTACACTACACTGCACTGATGACTTCTTCCTCCTCCTCTCTTCGATCTGGGGTCAGATTAATTTGGTCTCTGGCATGATGTCTATTGTTGCCATTCCACAGAGAGCCAGAGAATCTGGGAAGCATTCTGATTTTGCACGGACCCGCTGACAGCTGCCGTACTACTTGGGCTGAGTCCAGACCCCTATCTTGTGGTCTGTGAAAGCTCCTCCAAAGCCCTAATTGCACTTCAGATGTTGAGCGTTGTTTTCACTCAGCTCTCACCCAACGTAAACTTGCCCAGGACCATCCTAAAAGCCCATTTACAGAATCACCCCTCATCCTTCCCCCTCTCCCTGGTAAAGCTCTCAGCGCCTGCTGTCTGCTTCGCCAGTTAAAAGAGCGAGGACAGGTGACATAGCTTGACGCTTGAACACGTGTTCCCGTCTGTATGTGTGTGCGTACAGTTTCACGTGCACGCCCGCAGGTCTGAGGGAGCTATGTGTCCCCGTCTCTCTGGATGTTTACAAAATTGCTGCTGGAAGACAGAGTGGTCCCATGCTTCAAGACGTAATAAGTGTGCAACCAGAGAAATCATGCTTTGTCTCCCAGAGAAAGATTTGCTGCAGGACTCGCTTGTTACAGTGACATATATTATGTGGAGATACGCGCTCACAAAGATTCACACAAGCACACACCCAAAGTGTCTTGCAACGGATAAGGGAACAACCTCGAAAGAATAACTGAAAATGTATTTGACAAAATAAGCTGCATCAGCACAAGATATTTAAATGCGGAGAGCTCGTTCGTTCAACTCCTCTGCTGTGCAGAGAACAAAAGCTATAAGGTTCGTAATTATTAGTGAAAGGTTTTTTTTTCCATTTTTGCAATCAGAAAATACAATTCGACAGTGCCCATAAATTCACATAGGATTGCAGAAGCTTTACCAAGCTTAGGTCCTGAGCAAGAAACTGAAAAAAGGCGGAAAAAAAGAAATTTGTGATTACTTATATTTAAGTAGGTTTTTCACAAAACTGTGAAACTGGCTGAATACATGGAATAAAGGACTTACCGTATTCATAATGTGTCAATTTGAGTAATTCTAGTAGCTGATCCTGTGCCTATTTCTAGACTGAATATCTCACCAACCATTGGATGGAATCCCATAATATTTTCTACACACATTCATGGTCCCCAGAGGACAGCTATTTGAAAGATCAGCATGTAATGTGGTGCACACTCCAAGTCACCTCTAAGGATGAACTGTAGTAACTTTGGTGATCCCTTTCTTTCATTCACTGTTGTTATCATGTCCAAATAGAGCGCTGCAGGAATGAGTCCTAAAACCCTGAATAAACTCAGCAACTTTGCACTTCCAGTTCCCTCGTCCCTTGTCAATTTAATACCTGAAATAAGGTCGAGATATTTTCACACTTTGATCGACGGCATTGAATACCCTACATTTGATTTAGTTTTTTAAAAGGTGTTTGCTATCATCTGGCAAAATGAGACTACAGAAGTTGACATGGACACTAAACATCATCATGCCGAACACGGCTACTCATCTTCTCACTAGTCTGTCTTTACAATTGGACTTGAACCATTTATACATTGATCATCAATGTATAGAAAAGTGTGTATAGTATATGAATCTTAGTGGTGGTGATGTTGAACTAATGGGATCAATTGTAGTTTGATCCAATTGATCCCCTTACGTTTTTTAGCTTTTTACTTCTGGGGATTGCATACTTCAAAAATCACAAGACTGGTGTTCATCTGTGAAGATTACCTTACTGAACAAAGCGTGTAAGTATCATTAACTTGTGTTTCCCACAGGGCTTACTTTCTGCAATAAATTCAAAATCCAAAGGAACTTTGGGTGTTGAGCACATGATAACACAGTAAATTAAGAAGTTGGTAAAAATTATACCTGCTCAACATCAGCGTGTTGTGAGCATTTTAGCATGAAGATGTTAGCATTTAGCTCAAAGCACCGCTGTGCCAAAGTACAGCTTCAGAGGTGCTAGCATGGCTGACTGATAAGAAAAATGCCCTTTGTTGTGGCTTTTCACAGATCAAAATGCAGCTTATTATTTCAGTTTTGTTTTCCGCTCTCATAGTGTCCATCACGCACTCTTCATTGTCAGTTGTACAGCACTGCAACGCAATACACATCCTTGTGTTGTCAACTTTCCATCTGACTTCACGTGGGTATTGCCCTCTAATGAAGACAAGTCTACCGAGCCAAGAAAGTCTGCCGGGGTGGGGGCCGAGGGAGAGACGGAGTAAAACGAGAGTTTGAAAGCGCCACAATTAAAGTGGATCTCTTTGAAATCCCAGGCCAGGCTTGGCTACTTCATTCAAGCTTTTCCGCTCCCTATCGGCCCATTATCTGATCTGGAGGGGGAAGTGAAGTTTACACTGCTGATAGCTGCTCTGAATGATGCTGCTTGCGCACAGCTCAGGAAGGGTGACTCTGATGACCTCAATGACCATCCACTGAGAACACACACATATGCACACACCCACAGCTGCGTAGTGAGTGCTCCATTGAGAAACATGGAAACAGGTCAGTTCACTGACAATGGTGGCCACGTGAGGCAGTTAAAGGTGGAGGGGTTCGTTTTTTAAAGCATTCTCATCGCCACATGTTCGTGGAGTCAAATGGCCATTCACTGAGAAACCTGAAATAGTTTTTCTCAGTATGAAATGGAGGGTGCAAGCATACAGTGACTACGACAACACACTGACGAGTTAATGGGCCACTAAAAGCTGCAGTCGCTGCACATCAAAACACTGTCTGAAGGCTTTTTTTCCCCCCAACTGTTTTTACTTATCTGTGACCCGTGTGCTGTAAAAATGTTTTATAGAGAGTTCTGGGAAAAAGGGACTAATTGTGAATGAAAGGTTGTATTTAAATGTACCTGTGACCTACGGCTGCCCATGTTGATGTTTTCGATTGTTCCCCAGAGGAAGAGTTTCCTAATAACAACAAGAACATTGGAAGACAACCAGCTCCTGTGCGAAGGTTGCCAGATTCTGGAGCGACTGCATGGGGAACTCTGAGGACCTCAAGCGTGTGTAACCACTGATCTCAGATGATAACATTTCAGTGACTCCGAAGATCATAGCTAATCAGTTCCATCATACTGGAAAATAAGTGTTAACTGGTGCAAAATGCAGGGTGGGCCATGACTGTTTAGATGCTGGTGCAAACAGCAAAATTCTAAACTATAAGTGTGAGTGTGACATTTATTGATATGATGTCCTCTCTGAAAAATGATCATGACTCTTTGCAACACCACAGGCCTGCACATGTAATGACCATAATGACAGAGGCCACGGAGCTTTTTGTCGCCTGTTTCTTTTTTTTTGCTCAGTCAGGATCCTGCGGGTAAACGTCGTCCTCTCTCTGTATTTTCGGATACCGCAGGCCATTCATGCGAGACTTTTGTTTTCAAGGAATGCACCTGCAAACCCAAGTCCGTCTCCTAAATGCCGGTGCGTGTTGATTGCAGACAACAAATGAGCTGTAAAGTCATGTGCCAGCTGTTAGCGTTTATCACAACATAAGGTCTTGCGGGGCGGGAATCATCCACAGATGCCTGCAGTGATGTGGCTCCGAGTGGAGTGACGACATGGAGCCGATCGAGTTCCAGCTCAAGACAGAGATGCTGCTGATGCTTATGGACCACAGAAAAAAACATACTTAGTCATAATTTTGTAATATCGCAATGACCTGTTTAACTTTTAAGGAGATAAAGGACACATTGCAGACAATTCAACAAATGATTAATACAACCTAATCATAAGTCCCTTGGAGTGCATGTAGCTCTGATTCATTAAAGATCACTCACTCTTAGTCACCACTGTTCTTATCATATTGTGCTGCGTGTTGTGAAATGCTGTATCTTTTGGTTGCATGCTTCTGCTGTCCCTAAGTTAAGAACAGGACTTCCTTTAATGAGCAAGGTTTTGTCAGAATGTGATTTTGGGAATGGGTCCAATCTTATCTTCATTACAAGACTCATAGTGTGCGTGTACAATGGCACGCTCTCATTGTGTTCACATTACATTTAATCATTCATATTTTCACACCCTGTTGCAGTGTGTTTGCCATTAACCACTTGGCAAGCTGCAGCCTTGTACTATTACAGTGTAGCACCATGTCTGTGTTGGTTTATCTCTTTCATTAAGTTAGCTTAATGGCTTCAACATCCACCCTGAATTAATTATCCACTCACCATTCATCCAAGAAGCGTCTTCAATTGTGTTCGAGACAAACAAATGACTAAAACTGCAAATAGTTGCAGTCTACAATATGTAGTAGCAGCGTAGACTGTGATGTAGCCTCCCAGACGCCAGTGGCAGCAGTCACTGCTATGATGCTGAATATAATTTCAGTCAGTGAGTGAGGAAATAAATCTGGCGCCATCTTTGATTTAACATCGGCTTGATGTTAACCACGTCCAAAAGCCCCGCCCACTTCTTTTCTGTGAGAGTCAGTCATGTTTTTAGCTAAACACCAACTTTGCAACGTTATTTCTCCTTGTAAGTCTCTAAGAAGACTGTCTACCTCTTGGTGAGTTGTTAATTTTTTCCTCTTGTAAAAGCTGAGCGACTGAATTTTTTATCTTCTATGAAGCAGTAAATGTCATGTCTGTGCTTTATCGGGTAGCTGGCTTTATGTTGCTACGCTAGCAACTTTCTAACCTTCAGTCTCCAGTTTGTCTTTCATGTAAGTAAGTCAGTCCTGACATTTTCTAGTATCATATCGGATTATATTACATATTTTACCACCATTCATTAAATTAATATCTAACAAAGAGTGGGAAGCATCTATGAGAGATTAACAGCTAGCTAGTGTTAGCTGTCTGATAAAGACGGATAAAATCCATCTGTGAGTATTGGAACAGAGGGGACTTTAAAACATTTCAAACCAAAAAAGGTTTCAAGGAGGAAAATTAACCTACGCATCTTTGGTTAATTAAATGACACACTGCCACAGTAAGGGTTAACGTTAGCTTCCAGCTCAGTTAGCTGTAACGTTAGCGTTACCAAAGCTGTTATAGAGCTGAAATACTGTGATTTAGAAATCACTAAACAGCTGAATTCACACTAAAATATGGTAAATGTATGATTAGTTAAGATATTAATCCAGAAAAAAACCCTGACAACGAAATTTCTAATTATCTTCACCCTGGAAAGAGTTTTCCATAAGGTCTGTTATCCATGACTTAAAACACAGTTAAAGTGTGTACCAAAGGCCAAATGCAATAGAACAAGCTTCATTTGAAGAAATAGTCTTGTACATGTGGAAAAGGGCAAAAGGCAAGATAACACTGCTACAAGCCCGCTAAGCTAGAACTGAGCGAAGGGGATCTGCCCATCAGACTTGGAAATTTCTTTAAACTGTCTGACTTCTGTGGAGCAGAAAATGTAAAACCAAGTTTCCCAATCTCAGTATTAGTAAGGAGATTTTTAATCTTGGGGACGTGGGCTGTGCGTAATTGACCTTGTATTTTTAAAGACATGTAAAATACAGACAAATTTGCCAAGAAGTGCTTCGTAAATAAACACAACATAAATGCTTACCAGGATCATTTTAATAATTACAAAAAAAAAAAAAGCGGTTACCACGTTATAATCTGAGCGGGACCTTTTGCAGTTTGAAAAACTTCTCATCAGTGGTCTCTGGTGGACAAACTATGTAACGACACTGTTTCCAAACTGCGTCTTCCTGCCGCTTGTTCGCCGACATATTCAGTGAAACCGATAAATCATTCGTACTGTACGCTCATTAGACCTATTTAAAATACAAAAAAGTTAGCAGTTGTGCGTTCTGTCTTTAGCTCTGCGTGTACTGTTGGGGTGGGGTGGGTGGCGTGGCAGGCGCTTGGGGCAGGAGACAGACTGGATAGTCCTCGCTTTGATCCTCTACATAACAGAGGCACCTACAAAGGCTTCCATACAGCCCGTAGCATTGTTCTGCTGAGGAGACTATAGCTCATAAAACCATTACTATTATCTCCACACAATACCTTTTCCAGCACCTACTTAAGACCCCACATCACTACTGTATATGGCTTTCCTGCTCGCCAGTTTGCATTTTGTCACTCTGTGATCCCGTGAACTTCTAAGTATACAGCCATGCCCAAATTATCTCGCTTGTGTGGCCCCAGGGCAGGCATTTCCTATATGGGCCCCACCTCACTGTCATGGTCACCAGTCTGTTCTGCTCACTGGGCGACAGCCCACCCCTCTAAAACCTGACTAACCCAAAGCTATTGAAAGTACGTGTGTATTCAGTGTGTCTAATAGTGCACATTTACAATCAATCCACACCATAAATCACTGAAGTCACTTCATTTGGGCACTTCGTGCTCACTGGGGGCCCTGGATATGGACTCTGTCTAAGGCGGCTGTTAGAATTGTGAACAACAGCCCCGTAAAGTTTTGTGGACAGCCCAGTCATGAATCATATCACATCCTCCGAAGTGGACATATGTGGCCACTCTTGTCACCACAGTATATAACGGGAGTGGCTTCATTGTAGCCCCAGTGTACCTTGCCTGGCTGATCCCGCCCCTAGCTGGGGAGAAAGCTGGTGCACAGGCTTTTTTTTTTT
>CAEMYA010002158.1:232627-266936 GCA_903131615.1 Diplodus sargus
TTTTTTTTTTGCAGCGGAGCCCATCGCAGTTGACTGTTTTTGAGCAGCCCACCCCTGTCTGCAGTATGCATGTTCGCCAGGGATTCCGCGAAGCGCTCACGTCCCAGCAGTGTACTTCACCGGCCAGAGAACATATACTGAAGAGTCGAGGATAATAAAAATTGGATGTGGCAGGCGGACCGGAGGCGGAAAGCCCGGAGTGACCGGAGGAATACAGTATTACTATAGGAACACAGGCTGCCGCTCTCCTCTGAACGTGGACAATCATGCATGTGCTCTTCTGGGGCTTGGGGTTCCTACTATTCCCTGATTTCTTGAACGTGGTCGCATCTACGGGAACACTGCTTCTGAACTCAAGCACAGGTAAAGTATGCTGTCTGACAAGTCCCGCAATCCCCCCCTCCTCCTCCCCGCATGGAGTTATTTTCCAACACGGAGGGGCAGAGAATGAATGAGTTTTGAATTCAGCCATGCACATGAGCTGCAGCGCTTTCTGGTACCTAAACTTCACTGACCGGTGTCTCGTTTCCTTGCAATGCTGTGAAACAACTGCTTTTTTTTGTTTGTTTGTTTGTGTGTTTTAAGAAAGAAGACACTTGACGTGTGAATCAGAAATCTATCGATTACCCCATCGGTGCTGGCTGATTTGTACTGATGCTGCTAGGCTGCTACTTAATCCTTAATTGCAGTGTTGTTCCTCTGCCTTTTATTCCCCAGTAAAAGAGGAGATCGGCGTGTATGAGATTGTAACACCGGTGCGAGTGAATGAAGCCGGTGACAAGTTTCCAACCAGTGTGCACTTCAAGAGGAAAAGGCGAAGTTTGGACGAGGGCACCGGCAACACCACGGATCACTGGGCCTCGCCAAATATCCACTACAGGATATCTGCTTTCGGGCAGAATTATCACCTCAACCTCACGCTGGATTCGGGATTTATCGCACCTCTCTACACTGTGACAGTACTTGGAGTACCCCGAGGAGATAACATAACGGATTTTGCAGCCGATGGGGAGGTAGAGGAGGTGGAGGTGGAGGAGGAGGAGGAGGAGGAGGACACGGAGTTAAGGCACTGCTTCTATAAGGGACATGTAAATGCACAAGCAGAACATGCCGCGGTCATCAGTTTGTGCTCCGGACTGGTGAGTTTTTACGCACGGTTAGACTCGCGTGCATGTGATGATTTTACGACCGGGTGTTTTACTTTTCCACCATTGGGTGTTTAGGGGCCATTATTGTTTATACAAGACATGAAAAGCTGCCTCACCATTGCCTTAGGAAAAAAAAAAAAAAATCGATTTCCAACTTCTGCGCAAACTTTGCGCGCAACCTGCTTTTAGCAATGATCGCGCAAAAATCAAACTTAATCAGTCACATGTTAAGGCTCTTAAAAACACGTCTGGGTAATGAAAAGAGTGTAAAACTGCGCGTATCCAGGACGTTTTGTTTTTTAGATAATGCATGTTGCGATCACTATGAGTAGAAGCCGAAACTGATTTTGAAAACAATTTAAGAAAAAATAACTTTTAAGACTGCGTGGTTTGTGAAAGCTTTTATTCTGTTGGAGGATCCTGGTGTGGGTGCCTCCAGAGACCGGATCACCCTTAAAATAGTGATCTGTGCTGACCTGCGAGAGTCGATCGCCTATAGTCAAGTTTAATGAACAATCCACTCTTAACTTCCATGCCTCTCTCTGGTCTCCCGGTTGTCGGTGACGTCTTTACGCACGCTAGTGCAGCGGGAGTATGGGTGGTACTGACGTCATCACAAATCGGTCCCACTCCCAGGCTTGCTGAAGCATGAGTTTTGGAGTGAAGCAAAAGTGCACCCTGAGTTTACACACAAAAACCGCAGTGAGCTGACAGATATGAGTAAGGGGTCAGTTTCTTCCCAAATGATAAATCACACACAGAAAACGCAGTGAGTGCTCTGTTCTGCACAAAGAGCTTTGGGGAGTTGAGCTGACATCTAAGGAGCATATCCTATTATTTATTCAAGACCTCTGAGGGCTCATTCATTCTAAAACAGGCAACACTGCTGGTGACTGCAGTTGCATTTTATCTCCGTAGATCCTAAAATAAATGTGATGCTTGTTTTCTTGCAGGGAAACTAGTGGGAGCTTCTCTTCTCTTTTGTTTTGTTTTTTTTCCAGCTCCCACAGGTCAATGAAAGTGCAGGTCATAGGAATAGGAATACGGTCAGACAGAAAAGCTTCTCATTGTCCCCTCCTGCTGTAAACGGGTCACAATTTTGCCCATGCAGAAGAAATAATCTTTTAATGATACATTTGGTCAGCGATGATAAATATGACTTGTTTTGAACTTTTATCTGCCCCTAAAGGCTGCCATGAAATGTGCTAGAGTTGGCATGTACCTTATCTGGAACATCATAGACCTCCAAGTCAGAAAGTCACACTGAAAATGCCTTGTGAAATACTTAAAACAAGGCTTTCAGGCATGCTTGCCAAGACCATACAGTCTCAATGTGTTTCTGATAGCCATCACAGGTCTCACTATATCTTTTACCTCCTATTTTGGAACCTTTCTTACATGCATGCAAATTGGCTCATTTCATCTTTTTTTTTAATGAAAGCCCCTCGGGTCTAAGCATGGCCTTTTTCTCTGATGAATAGTAAATGAGCCACATTCCACAGTTGCTATATATTTTTTTTAAGTAAAACATACATTAGAATGGTACAGTGTCTTGCTGATTTCCAAAAATATCTTTGAACCATGTATTCCCCTCGGTCCTGACTTCGTAGAATTTGCAAGTTCTCCCCATGTTTTGCGGATGTTGTTGCCCACAAGGACTAAGCATTTACTGAAAATGGATGGATGGATGAATGGAGACTAACTGCTGTGCATTTTATTATTTTTTTTCCTGTTGTTCAGCTTGGCACCTTCAGGTCTCCAGAAGGGGAGTATTTTGTGGAGCCCCTACACAGCTATCAAGGAGAGCACTATGAAGAGGAACACACAAAACCTCATGTTGTATACAGGAAGAGCGCACCCAAGAAACAAACATCTGGGGAAGACTCAGCTTGTGACACTTCAGGTATGGTTTACTAATGCATGTAATTAAACAGATGAGGTGTCACTAATATATACGCACATGTAATGACAATCAAAAACTTGCATAGCTGCATCCTTAGTGCCACTGCACAGATGCTTGCAAAAGTGCTGATCTAGACCTCATCACTGAGTTGCTCTGGCCAATCAGCTGACTCCAGGTCACCCAGACCCAGCATCCTCGTTTTAACTCACCAGCGTATATATCTGCCACCATGTCTAAAAAACAACAGTGTGTATGTGGTCGTTCTGTGTGTGTCATGGCATACGTGTGGCTTGTGAGCAGAGGCTATGCTGTTTGTGTGTCCCTCTGTGCTTGCGTTATGTGACCTTCAAATTGGTTCCCACAGACGTCAGCAGGCATAAACACTGTGTTATCAAAGTCTCAACTATCAGTTGTTACAGGAACCAATTATGTAATAGTGACTGAGATCATTGAGCTATCACAGTCGTATGGCATGGCACTGTAGAATCACATGAAGCTTGTCTGTTCAAAAGAAGCGACGATTTAAAAAAGAAAGAAAAGTAACTGGCTCCGTAGAGCTGATTATTTACTGTACAACTGAAGAAAAGTCTCATCCAGAACAAATTCTGGTTGCTTGAATAGTTTAAAGTATACAGTTCTATGTGTTCTGTGCTATTTATTGGGATATAGCAATGCAATGGGACTGTGTAATCTGGGTGTTTTTTGTTGTGGGCTCATAAATAGAGATCTAATAATCAAATCTAAGCGAATGAATGGTGTGAAACTATCTGGGCTCACATATCATGTCAGAGGCTGCACAGTTCAGCGCCTGCAGCTGCAGCACGGTAGTGAGGAAACTTTCCAACTCTCACACAGGAAAAATCATTTGAAAATTCTCATTGTATCATCCCATCTCAGTTTACTGGCTGAACTTCCTGTTGACTCTTGTACTTCCTCTGCCTCTTTGATAAGAAAGTTGGGTAGACCCACTGCCATGAACGTGCAGTGTGAATTGTAGGACAGCAAAGTCATGCCAACTTGAAAAGGTCAAATAATCAAACCTATGAAAAAATAAATCTGGAAACATTTCTCTTTGTCTACCGGACATCTGTCTGATGAAGTTTGCTTTAACTGTGTGTAAATGTTGGCGTGTGCTTTTGCTCTTTGTTGTGTGTGTGTGTGTGTGTGTGTGTGTGTGTGTGTGTGTGTGTGTGTGTGTGTGTGATATCATAGCCTGGAGGAACATAAATTTGACTCAGAGCCATTTTTGGCCAAGAAGGATTCATCCTTGTACAAAGTTCTATTGTTACCTTGTAAGTTTTGAAGAAGAGCAATTGTTCTTTTTTGATCCGAGTCATAAATCACACACGCTGAAAGTCGATCCACTAATATGCTGTAGTCAGGCTCACTGTTTTTGCGGGTGGTGATGCATTGCTGGTGGTCCAGAGAGGCTGATCTGCATGTGATGAGAAACAAAAAGGCTGTTATTCAGCAATTTTTTTTTACCATGTCGTGATAAAAATCAGACTTAATTCTCCTTTAGAAGTTGAACTGCTGAGTTGTTGAACTGCCTTCTTTTGGTGTGTGCACTGCAGTTTGTGCTCCATTTTTTATTTTATGGCTCAGTGCCAGGTTTACCTAGCCTGAACTCTTTGCCCTCCTCTCTCCCCTCTTCTGAAAGAGGAGGGAGAGAGAAATAAAAGGCATTCCAGGCGGTGTTCATTTGTCAACCCACTCTTTGAGCAACAATAAACAAAAGAGAGTAAGGCAGTAACACATTTGAACAATGCCCACTTGTTCATGCATCTCCACATTTAAACATAAACCACAACTTAAGCCTGATTGTAAACACACTGTCACGACAAACTTTGATTCATACTTTGTCCATTTTTTAAGACTGAATGTATTTCCCATCATACATCTATCTTTGTGTATTTACACATGCTCCATTCCGTCTGACTTCTCTCTCCAGGACACAAACACAGACACAAGAGACACAAGCTTAAGAGACGACCAGTGGCCGGGGTGACCACCGTGCCCAGTGCAGCCCCTGTGGT
The DNA here is from genome assembly GCA_903131615.1 of Diplodus sargus. Classification (NCBI taxonomy): domain Eukaryota; kingdom Metazoa; phylum Chordata; class Actinopteri; order Spariformes; family Sparidae; genus Diplodus; species Diplodus sargus. The sequence continues at coordinate 237,715 of CAEMYA010002158.1, forward strand.
CAGCGCTGGTATATTCAATGATGTGGAGTCCCTGAGCACCGGCCTGGCCAGTGATGCTTTTCTCAGATCAGAGAGCGGCAGCGCTAGCGCTAGACCATCAAATGATAGCAGCGGTGACTCAGGACCTCACAGGAGATCAAAGCGCTTCCTCTCCTACCCGCGCTTCGTTGAAGTCATGCTGGTGGCCGACAGCAAAATGGTGGAGCATCATGGCAGCAACCTACAGCACTACATCCTCACGTTAATGTCCATAGTAAGTTCCTTGCTGTCTAACGGCTTCATGGCTGCTAGCAGAGACGTTTGGTGGTTGGCCTGGTGAATGTTTACGTATCTGTATACTATGCACATAAATGGAAAAAGAGTGGCTGCATGTCTGCATATTTGTGAACTGAATGTATGTACCTGTTCTGCTCTGCTGTTCGTGCTGCAAGTCAAGTCAGCCAGCCTTTGGAGGAGGGCCGTAGGAGGGAAAAGGGCAGCCTAGGGCAGGGGTAAACACCATTTTCAAACGGCCAGGGGGAAGAGAGGGCAGCTTGAGGTAGAGCCTGCTTGACAGCTTTGATGAATGTTAAAAATAAGCTCAGGTATGTCACATAGACCGCATACTCTCGGCCACTGAATAACCAGCTTCTGCAGGCGCCTGAGGCCAACAGTCCTCAGGGGGAGGCTGAGATGACCTATATTCTGATCTTGGCAAAGGCTGCCTTCTCCACGGGGGGCTCAGGCCATTATCAACTTGATCTTCCAATCAACCAAATTCCCCTGTACTTGCTTGAAACTGCAGGAACTCAGTCCACGATAAGGTTACCAGTAAAAACATATAATCCTCACACGGTTTAAATTCATGTCTTGTTCCCTCCTTTCAGGTTTCTTCCATCTACAAGGACCCCAGCATTGGCAACCTGATCAATATCGTGATTGTAAAGCTAGTCATAATAAACAACGAGCTGGTAAGGCTGCTGCACTTGTTTTAATCTTGCACGTGCACAAGTATGTGGTGTGCAGCACATACTTATCAATGAAATCCTACCTTTAATTAATTTCTCTTTGCATGTGTCGCAGGATGGTCCAGTCATTTCATTTAATGCACAGACCACTTTAAAGAACTTCTGCATTTGGCAGCAGAGCCAGAACATCCTGGACGATAACCATCATTCCCATCACGACACTGCCATCCTCATCACCAGGTGCAAGAGTCAACATCTTTAACAATGTGTTTGTTTCATACTGCTTAAACGTGAACAGGGTTCAAAGTTGAAAGTTAAAAGTTTTTTTAATCCGGTGCATCAGAAGCATAGATCAAATGGCATCCAGGTGCCTGGACAATGCACCTGCTCTAAACTAACCTGAATAAAGAGGTTCCCTGAATGTTGGGGAAGTGATTATCTTTTGCACAGGTCCATTGACTGTTACCTGTTATCTGATCCACAGGCAGGACATCTGCAGAGCAAGGGATAAGTGTGACACCTTAGGTGAGTAATACTACTAATATATACTGTATTTTACATGTTGACGATAGTATGATCATGATGTGAAATTATAATGGCATTACTCTGGAAGACTGAAGAGAGCTTCTTGTTTTTGGTTTATTAGGACTTGCAGAGTTGGGGACGGTGTGTGATCCGTACAGGAGCTGCAGCATCAGCGAGGACAACGGCCTGAGCACTGCATTCACCATCGCCCATGAACTTGGCCATGTGTAAGCATAGCATGTGTCCACTGTGTGTTAACCCTGAGCACTGTCACCGTTGTCAAGTGAAAATCTTGGCTTCAGTGAGATGTCGGTAGAGCTTCAGAAGTCTTTCTAGGAATCCACTCGTGCCTTACCAGCAGATGGGGATCAAGGATTCTTGCATATTTGGACAACAGCCGTACATTCCTTTTGTTCTCCCTGTATTTTCTGTTGCTCGGGTGTGTTTCTGGTCACATTTCCTAGTTTCTACCCGAGAGGAAAAAAGAAAAGAGTCTGAAGTGGATTCCTAGAATTTAAGCAAAACCACTTCCCTTAAGCAAACTTTGCATTGTCCAGCATCCTGATACGGCCAAAGCTAAGGGGTGAGGGGGTATAACCTCCTACAGTGGAGACTGTTACGGACCTTAACAGCCCCCATCATGTCCAACAAATGCTCCTTCTAGCCACTAACAAAAGGTGGGATTGTTCAATTCCGTGTTTATCCGCATCAAGCTGTGACAACATGTTTGACGACTGCTTAGCCCCGGATCTCAGTGTTATATGGTACTTGTCAGATGGAGTGCTGAGTAGCTCAGAGGGAGGGCCGTGGGCAGTGCGGTGCTGTACCTGTCCACCACCAACCACGATCTTATTTGTTCACCCTGCAGGGACTTGAATGCCTCGCTTATACTCGCTGCGCTCTGATTTTCACATCTACCTATTTTTTTCTGTTATGTCTATTGCCCAGTCTTCACGTAATTTAATATTGTGCTGGTTTCTTTCCAAACTACCCACAGGCAGGCAATACAACCACTCTGCATTATTCTCCACTGCAACCTTGAACGGGTTTCCAAAAGCCACTGACGCAGTAACAGGGAAAATATAGAATAGATGTTTAGATTTAAAACATGTGGCTGAACAAGTGAGACACAATGAAGCACTAAAAATGTCTGTTTCAGTTGGAGTCTTGTCTATGCTGGTTTTAGAAACACTAACAAATTAAAACTTAAATGTCCCAGCCAGCCATAAAACAGCATTCATCACCGTAGTACTGGCTTTTGTTACATTCATCTGAGCCAAACAGTTGTCTCGCAGAGTCGTGAATCGTTAACTCAAACCAGCAGAAGTATCACGAGAATAAGGAAAATAAAACGTGTCAGTCCTCAATTCTGCTTTTAATGAAAGACGCTTTTTTATGATACCTGAACTTGTTTTCTCTGTTTTCTCTGCTAGGTTCAACATGCCTCACGACGACAGTAACAAGTGTAAAGAGGATGGCGTTAAGATTCAGCAACACGTGATGGCTCCCACACTGAACTACAACACAAACCCTTGGATGTGGTCCAAGTGTAGCAGGAAGTACATCACAGAGTTCCTCGAGTATGTCATACTCTTTTCTTGGAAGTCTTTCTGCTGTTAAGGAGAAAAATTCCAAACAACTCAAACAGCCTGAAATGAAATAGATTCATCATTTTTTTTTTGATTTTTCAGATTTAGATTTTTCATAAAGCTGCATCAGAGAGATTCCTTAACATACCAAAGTGTACAAAGTGCATCTGTGTTAGCATACTGTATAAAGTTGTTTCACCTTTGGCAAATTTTAGGCTTGAATGCAAACACACTGTTATCATTTCTCAGGGCTGTTGCAGCCCCTGATGTCTTCTCTTGCAAATGCTCCTAACCCCACTGAGAAAGCCCAAGAAGCTCCTAGTGTAGGACAGAGTAAATGGGATCTGGATCTGGCAACTATCCAAAATCCTTTTCCATAGATCAAACTCCTCAGATCAGCAGCACTTACGGCATAGAACCGCCTGAATATAAACAGGAATCTGTCAAGACATTGAGCAGTATGTGTACAGTAGGGGTTTTATACATGTACAGAAAAATGACCTCTCCGGCTGTACTGAGTGTGTTTTCTGTCTGTTTGTGTCTCTTGTTTTCCCCTTTTTTCTTTTAAGTCATTTTATTTTTATTTCTTAATAGCACAGGATATGGTGAGTGCTTGCTTGACGAGCCCGTTTCTAGGCCGTACAGTCTCTCGCAGCAGCTGCCTGGACGGATATACAATGTCAATAAACAGTGTGAATTGATATTTGGGCCAGGAACGCAGGTGTGCCCTTATATGGTAAGTGGAGTCAGTGTCTAATCTAAACTGTCATGTTGCCCACGTGGGTCTCTGAGGGAAACCTCCAGTGTTATGATCATGTGCTGCAGAGGTTCCCAGCTAAATTTTAAGTCTCTGAAGTCACTTTGTTCTTTCTGTGATACGAGCAAATGAATACACATTTAGCAAACATGATACCTTTGCTTCTGTAAATTCTGTTGTTTTAACTCATGCACATGGAATCATCAGATCAAACCATCCATCAGCTGTGTAGTTGTCTTGTTGAATTTAAAATGGATACTGCAGCTCCAAAATACAGTATGTGCGTCACCCCAGGCACTGTGAAATAGTTTATTAGCTCATGTTTCCCACTAAGACAGAAAGGTCATGTAAGGCGCTGGATGTGAGAAACACCTGGCGAATGAGATGGCTGAAACAGCAAACTCAGTGAATGGAGTCGCCTTCTGGCATAATGTTCTGCAATGTGCGATTAATTGGATCTCTGCCTACGGGCATCCATAGGGGTAGTTTCATGACAGATCTTGTTCTGGTTGTCTAATTATTTTGTGTAATCACAGGGTTAACACTGAGTGTAAATGTTTGTGTGTGTTTCTCAGACCCAGTGTCGGAGGCTGTGGTGCACCAGTCCAGAGGGCGCCCAAAGGGGCTGCAGGACCCAGCACATGCCGTGGGCAGATGGCACTGACTGCTCCCCTGGAAAGGTAAGCGTTATGTGGAGAGAGAAGCTGAGAGTGAGGCAATGTTTAGAGGAGCATATGGAAATAAAAAGTTGAGGAAAGAGATGTTTTTTATGTATTTTTACTGAGTGTCAGGAGAAAGAAGTAAGAAATGCAAATGTGTTTTGTTACTGCAAGAGTTTGAGATGGAAGTGTAAAAGGAAAGTAACAAGGAAAGTGTTTTAATACTCCCTGGGAACGCCACCTTTTTATCCAATACATTTGTGGTTTTAATACTCATATGGTTCTGTGTTATGATCTAACAATCCCAACCACATTTTCTTGTTTTATATAACAACTTTTCCATTGACTCATGTCCATAAAAGTATTCACAGGTGTTATAATCCAGAGCACGATATGACAAAACAAAACAAATTTCCAAAAAACTGCCAAAAATAAAATCCCCAGTGACACACATGTCAACTAATTGAACGTGCCTGGCATGGAAGGTGGCGCAGAGTTGCAAATGATGTAAGTCCCTACGAGACTGTCTTAGCTTAGCTTTTAATTAGGACTTTCTCACCAAGCCCTCGCTTCCTGCCACTAAGACTGGAAGAACATGAAAGCTGCGCAGAAACGCACAGATACGCACACATGCTGAAACCTTTTCATGTTTACACCAACCTCCCATTCTGTGCCATGCCAGAGTGCGCCACACCAAACACGTAAACTGGAGTCTGTTTATCAAACGGTGTCAGATTATCCTCCTGTTATGAGCTGAGATGTATTTATTGACTGTGTGCGTGACATTTTCTTGTCTCGTGTCCAGCCAGACCCAGCCGTGAAACGTCTTTTCGGGTTCCTCATTTTTCCATTTGCCTCACTGTGTAATTTCTCCCAGATTAGCATCAAAGCAGGAGAGAGCAGATAGATGTGTTGCCAGTTCCATGGATAAGATTTCATGTGCTCACCCCGTCTGTTCCTCTTCCTCTTTGACTTTTTCTCTCACTCAATCACCTCATTCTCTTTCTCTGCTCCTAATCACGCTCCCTTAATTTATCCGACCGCTGTCTTTCCTGTTTCTCTGTCATTGCAGCACTGCAAACACGGCCTCTGTATAGCCAAAGAGCATGATGCCACACCCGTGGAGGGAGCGTGGGGAGTTTGGAGTCCTTTCGGTACCTGTTCGCGGACTTGTGGCGGGGGCATCAAGATTGCCGTGCGTGAATGCAACCGACCCGTGTGAGCAGTCCCTCTCTTTGTAGTCCTGAATGCTTACTGGACCTTGTCTCCATCTTAGCTGCCAAAATCAGTGTTCCATAGATCAAGCCTCCTTAAGAGAATTCTTTCCATAGCTAGTGTTCATCAAGACAGGCCCTCTGATGGCAGATCTTACAAGAAAAGACCACTGAGTCTCCTTGAATGTTGTCTTTTATCTTTAAGGCGCAGATAAAAAAAAAGAAATGGGGCATTATGTGAATGAGTTAGAAAACTGAGACGGAAACAGAAACAATGCCAATGACATACTGTGGGTGTAGGAGGGCATTATGGTGAAAGGGGGAATCAGCACATACTGTAGATGAAAGTAAGAAAGGATATACTTAAGATATTTACTCGATCCGACCAATGATTGGTCCATTCACTTCCTCAATATTGCTTCCAGGCCCAGAAATGGAGGAATGTATTGTGTGGGTCGTCGGATGAAGTTTCGTTCCTGTAACTCTGAGCCCTGCTCCAAGCAGAAGAAAGACTTCAGGGAGGAACAATGTGCGGCTTTTGATGGCAGGCACTTCAACATCAACGGTCTACCTCCTAATGTTCGTTGGGTGCCCAAATACAGCGGAAGTAAGAGTCGTTTTTTTTTTCAGTCACATGCATCCTGTTTGCTCCTTTTTTCAACCTGATTTCACTTGTGCATCAAATACATTATGTGAGCCTGACATTGACATTGATTAAATTATATTGTGAAATTCTTTCCTTACCTGTCTCCTGTCAGTCCTGATGAAGGACAGATGTAAGCTGTTCTGCAGGGTGGCAGGCAGCACGGCCTACTATCAGCTCAGGGACAGGGTCATCGATGGCACACCGTGCGGACCAGATACCAACGACATCTGTGTCCAGGGCCTGTGCAGGGTGAGGTTCCTAACTCTTGTTTATTTTGGAACGAGAGGCTGCATGGTGCAAATGCATGTGTAAAGTTCAAGTGCAGCTACTATGTGAAGCGGATAATCATTTCTACATCTTTACAGCAAATATTTTCAGGAAGCATTTTGATCATTTGCCAAACCGCAATATGTTTATTTGACTCAAACCTGTGACAGAGTCTTGATGTCCTGATTACTAACATACCATACAGAACAATATGCTTCTTTAAAGAAGCAGTGGGCTGTGCTGCGCACACCCAAACCACACACAGTGTTTTTGTTAGATTGCGGTTCAGCAAGTTGTCTTCCTGGCCATGTCAAGTGGATTTTGATCCATGCTGTGGCACTAAAGTTAAGCTTTTCATCCCTGAAAGAAATAAAAAAATGTCTATTGCTACAACCAGTTACAAGCAGAACGGCTCATGTCATTTCCAGTGTGGTTTTAGGAAGGAAATGTATTTCAGATGGGTGTCAACGACATTGCTACAACTCAATTCAAGTTTCAAGTTCTTGCTACTTTTTTACGGGTCACTGGGTTTGATTCTTTCTCTCAAGATCAGTATTTCGTCAGGAAATACACGAGTAGTGGGCGAAGTAGAAGACAAAGTGTGGTAAAAAAAAAGTATATTTTGTTCTGTAAACTCAGGCTGACTTATTTTTGCAGCCTACCTGTGCATGTTTTATGTATATATGTATATAATGCACTCTTTTTGTCCATTTCTTAACACTACCATTTACATGACTCATGGTATTTTCTTTTTTTTATATATGTATTCCTCCCTCTTCACACTTGACTGAGCAGCAAGCGGGCTGTGACCATGTGTTGAACTCAAAAGCCAGGAGGGACAAGTGTGGCGTGTGTGGAGGCGATAACTCTTCCTGCAAAACTGTGGCAGGGACCTTCAACATTGTCCGCTATGGTGAGCAGCCTCTTTTACCACACTGTCATTTCAACAGCAACTGCTGATTTGTGGTCATAAGCACAGAAGTCACTATACTAATGATCTGAACCTGTTACTAATGCACCATGCAGGCTACAACGAAGTAGTGCGAATACCCAGTGGTGCTACAAATATAGATGTGCGTCAACACAGCTACTCAGGGAAGCCGGAGGATGACAACTACCTCGGTAAGACACCCAGAAAATTCCAATTTCCATTAATACTGTTGGACGTTCATGATTTGTCTCTGCCTGCCTGCGTATCTGTGTGAGTGTTCAGCTTTTAGTGTAAAGTCTTGTATTGCAAACTTGAGGAGTTGGCGTGTAGCACGCATGCTTACATGCTAATGAGTCAGCACTAGGCCTGTGGGTACTATTCTAGCAAGGTCAGTTAATTTGTAATTGTGCGTTGTGTATGTGTGCAGGTGTCTTGTGTGTGTCTTTCTGTACCATATGTGTGTCTGTCAGTCTGGATATGGCTGCCTTGTCAGCTATTAGCATACAAGTCTTGTTGGCACTAGTGTGCTAATACTTGAGCACAGATGGCCCTCTGGCTACCATTCCATGAAGGGCAGCGGTGTGTGTCGGCACGTATAGTGTGTATATGTCGACATGTTGCTGTTGTCGTGTTGTGTTGTTTCTCTTATTCTATGTGTGTGTGTGTGTGTGTGTGTGTGTGTGTGTGTGTGCCCGTCTGCTTATCTGTATGCCACCAAGCCTTGTTTTTCAGTTGTCGCCCTGCATTGTGTGTATGTTTTTATGTGTGTTTGTGTATGGGAACAGTCAATTAGGGGCCCAAAGTGGAGATGGAATGAGGGCCGCTCTCCTCGGTCATATTAGTGTAATGTGTGAAATGGCGAGGAAAGTAAAGGCAGGAAATTAGGTCCATAATCGCATTAGGGTGAATGAGTGCAGCAGACTGGCTGTTGGACGGAACAGGACGCCCCTGGATGGGACTTCTCCAGGAATAGAGGATTATTTTACCCCAATAAGGCTTTACTGCTACCTACTGCATGTGCCTTACTGTAACTGAAAACGTTAGCCACAGTGTTCCTAAGCTGCCTTGTCACATGCCAAAACACTTTTTTAATCTTTAGCTAGTAAATGTCACAAGAGTTCACCTTTTTCCTGCAGTTGTTACCTGTTCATTACACAATCATAGTTTAACCTTACTTCTGTTGTACAGCTCGTTCCGGCTCTCTGTGTCAGTGAGTGATGCTTTCTGTCTCCTTGCAGCCATATCAAATAGCCGTGGAGAGTTCCTGCTCAATGGAGAGTTTGTGGTCAGCATGTTCAAAAGGGAAATAAAAGTAGGAAACGCTGTCATCGAGTACAGTGGCTCTGACCATGTCATTGAGAGGATCAACTGCACTGACCGCATCGAGGAGGAGGTCATTGTCCAGGTAAACTGTTCTTGATGGCTAGACTGGTTTAAAAGCAGTGGCATGGATTAAACTTAATGCAGGACAGTGCAGTTGCTACAGGCTTTACCCCTAGAGGTTTTTTCCTTTACTTTGGAATGTTTGGACAATCCATGACACAAACCCATTGTCCAACTGTATTTTAATGCATATCACATTGATCTGCTTTTTCCCAGGTGCTGTCTGTGGGGAATCTTTACAACCCAGATGTCAGGTACTCCTTTAATATCCCCATAGAGGACAAACCTCAGCAGTTCTTCTGGGATGCCTATGGGCCCTGGCAGGAGTGCAGCCGCCTGTGCCAAGGTGAGTGGGAGGCACAAGGGATCAGCAAAATGAGGTGATGGGAGTGGTCGGTTATAAATGGTGTGGTGAGACTAAAGAGGGGATGGAACAGAGAGAGAAGACGTGGGAAAAACTAAGCCAGAGGCCCAGGAGAAAGAGGATTGTCTGGCTGAACTTGACAGGTTCATGCCAGACGTATAGGTTTGGAACAAGTGATTAAAGTTAGACCTCGTCGTATACTGTGGCAGATTTCCTTTTTTGGCATCGCTCCGGACATGTCAGACTGTTTGGGCAGGCAGAGGCGGATTGCAGGTAAACTCGAAAACCTGCTATGTGTTATGACTCCATCCCTTTTCTGAGAAGTTCTTTCTTCACTTTTTGACACTGCTCTGCTTGAACAACCAACAGTAAACATCAAACAGAAACCAATGAGTTCACAGCGCAGGGTAAACAGCTAACATGTAATGCCCTCAGCACCTTTTGATTTTCTGATTTATACAGCTTCTTTGGCAGACAGAGACACACTAAGCTCTCACAGAGCTGAGCTGCAAAACTTGGTAACATGAGGTACTGATAGAGATTCTATTTCCTGGAGCCACATGCGGTTTAGATCTCTCTCCCCTACTGTATAGTTGGCGCACTGTTTTTCAGTGCAGGGATGTCAACGCAAGAGCCAAAGTGAAACACACACATTACTGCTTGTATACCCTGCGACCCGATGATGATCTATGTTGTACTCAAGCAAGCTATTGCATTGACCCAGATAAGTACTTGAAAGACTGTACAGAAGCTGAGGTCAGGCAGGAGAAGACAGTGGGGTTTCATTTAAGGATGAAGTTATAAAAACCCCATATTGTAACTCTAGTTGTGGTTTTTTGTAACTCCTTTATGTCTTAAAGGGAGCGAAATACTGTCTTTTCAAATCTAAATACGCACCAGATATCCTGTAACATACATGCACATAACAGGAGATAACAAAAAAACCAACAAAAGATAAAGAATGTGTGCTGCATGTCAGCTATTGTTTGGTGTTTTTTGTTTTGTTTGGTCACAAGAGAATTATGACTTTGGATATTTATTCGGATAATTTCTTTCTTCACAGGAGAGCGCAAGCGGAAGATTCTCTGCAGCAGAGAGTCAGACCGGGTGGTGGTGTCAGACCAGAGGTGTCACGGTACAGCTAGACCTGCTGTCATCACTGAGGCCTGCAACACTGAATGTGAACTCAGGTTTGTTTTATGAGTTTCACCAAGCTTTAGTACCGACTAGAACCAATCCAGTCTTTTTTCATTTCATTTAAAAATGCTGAAAAGTCTTTGACCTTTCACAATTGATGCAGGTGGCATGTGGCTCGTAAGAGTGAGTGCACAGCCCAGTGCGGCCTGGGATATCGTACCCTGGAAATTTACTGTGCCAAAATAAGCCGCTCAGATGGCAAGACACAGAAGGTGGATGACCGCTACTGTAGTGGTCAGCACAAACCTGACGATAAGGAAGGTTGCCATGGAGACTGTAACCCGGGCGGCTGGGAGTACTCATCTTGGTCAGAGGTAAGATTGCGGTAGGAAGCCTGGGGTTTGTGTGTGAGCATAAGCCAGATGTTTGTCAAAGTTTATTGCAGGTCTTATACATGTGTTTACACTTGATGATAATCAAACATTTGTCCTGCACAGTGCTCCAAGAGCTGTGGTGGGGGCACCCGCCGTAGAGGGGCAGTGTGTCGAAAGGCAGCTGAGGCCGGTGGTGACGAGAGCAAATGCAGTCAAAGGGACAAGCTGACCGTCCAATCCTGCAATGAATTCCTCTGTCCACAATGGAAGACTGGCGACTGGTCTGAGGTCAGTTCAGCTCTATTTACATTCTCGTAGAAGAAGACCAGTCTGATATATACTGGTCTCATATAGTGCTCCATATAAACGAAGTGGGCTGATTAAGAAGATGATGGCACATACGCTGAGTGTACACATTAAAATGCTTTCAAATCAAATCATACACATTGAGAAGACACTGAGAGTATAATTATGTCAACGCTTCGGTTGAGGCATAGAGTTACATAAAGTTTGCGCATATACATTTATCAGTGAGAAAGACTTCTCAGTGTTTATGTGGCTAGGTTTGGTCAATGCAAAAGGAAACTGACTCTAGTGTCCATGCTGTAGTTTGAAGCCAGTAATGATCTGGGTCAAATGTAAAATCCCAGTGCTTTGGGAGGGCTACTCCCCCCCGTCCACTATAGTGAGTGTTAGGAAATCTCTGATTGCAGGGTAAGATCAGACTTAACTGCTGTACAGTTTACACACTGTAGAGCGAGGTGCTTGCAAAGCTTTGGGCTGCATTCCAGGAATATTTCAGATCTCCCATGTGGTGCTGCTAAATACAAACACCTACACTACACTATAAACATATGCACTGTACTCACACATAAATAAATACTCCTGCCCTGTCTTTTGGTCCCTTCCAACCACCATATGTTTGGTAATCTGTATATCCTGTTCTCCCCAACGCCAAGTGATCTTCCTCTGTCATCTTGATAACTTGAATTCCAGCAGGCTCAGTAGCTGGGAACAACCAGTGCTCATGTACTACACTGTACACGTACTGTATCCACCTCTAAACCCTGAACTATTTTGCTTGCAGTGCCTTGTGACGTGCGGGAAAGGTTATAAGCACCGTCAGACGTGGTGTCAGTTTGGTGAGGACCGTTTAGACGACCGCTTCTGTGGGTCATCCAAACCTGAGTCGGTGCAGACGTGCCAGCAGCAGGAGTGTGCCTCTTGGCAGGTCGGACCCTGGGGACAGGTGAGTGTTAGCAATAATTTATAGTATGTACCGCATTTTGTTCAAGGTTGGCAACAGTCGGGTGTTGAAGGTTAGGGGACAAATTCCGGGGCGAACCTGTGTCTCGTATCTGTGCTTGATACGAATCTTCATATCAAAACACTTTTTTTCTTTATAAGGCATGAAAGAAGCTTTTCCAGCTTGACTCACAGCCACAACCTTTATATATAATAACAAAGAAGTTTATCCAGTGGATGGGAAGCAGCACAGACGCTGACATTTACAATTAACTTTGCTTTTCTGATGAATTCTTGCCAGATGTAAACCAAGGGGAGGACACAGATAAGCTAAGCTCATCATTTAGCACTGTCCCCTTTTCTCTCGCCTGGTTAGACAAGGAGCACATCCTGCCAAAATAAATAATCAAAAGCTATATAATCTGGGTAGGCGTGTTCTCCTACAGAAGCATTATATAGGGTTATGTAGACAGTGTATAGTGTCTGTGTGTATCTCTGTGTGTAGGCTCAGTCTCATTTGTGTGTGTGCACAGAGAAGTGAAAAAATGTGAGATATTTCTGTGCCCCCCATCAGAGGATGTGCACACGTTAAGGTATATTTGAAGTCGTTTAATGAAGCGTGGTCAAATGGTAGTTGAAGTTGCCGCCACACAAGTTTGACCCTGTTTCATTGGAGGCAGTGAGGCAGAAGAGAGTGTGGGCTAGTAGCCTCTGACTTGGCTACAGTGGAGAAAAAAACAAGCGCAATGTATATGAGCAAAGGCTCCATTTGTATGTGATGTTTAGCTGCTGGAAACAAGAATCTTAGAGCGTTTGTGAGAGAATTCGAATGGCAGAGGAGGCCTTTTTATTTGCTAAGCCTAGTTCACAGTTATTGAATTGTTTGTGTGTGTGGGTTGCTTGTTGGCTCAGATGAACTGTCTGTTTTTTGCTCCTTTTTCTTGCCTCTTTCTCCGTTTTCTCTTTGGCTCACTGTAATGTTCCCCCACCGCTCCTTTTTTTCCCCTCTTTGAACTCAGTGCACTACCTCGTGTGGGCCAGGCTACCAGATGCGAGCAGTGAAGTGTGTGGTTGGCTCTTATGGTGCGGTCATGGATGACACTGAATGTAATGCTGCCACCCGACCCACTGACACCCAGGTAAGGAGGACATTTTCTCCCTTGCCTCTCTTCTCCCTCTGTCTATCATCGTCCTTTTACCTCTCTGAAATGCTCACAGTCTCTTTAGCACTTTTTCATTGTGAGAGCACACTGTCATCTGATTCATTGTGCGAGGGAGAGAATCCATGTGCATGCACACCAACACTCAAAACACACACAGACAAACACACACATTTCATTTCCACCTGGTCTCAATAAAGCTATGTTGTCTGATCTAGTCTGGTCTAGAGGGAAAGTCAGAAGGGGAGGTTATACGGGCCTCACTATCCCCACATAGAGACACACAATTCTCAGACAGAATCCCCCAAAACAAAGCCTAAATGTTTCAGGATGACCTTACAGTGTTATTCCAGCATACTCGTATCTTCATTATTTTAAAGACACTATAGTCTGGCAGAAGTAATAAATCATCTTGAGAATGCCTTCACTTTAAAACATCCCTAAATTATGGCAGCTGTTATTGTAAACTTGACTAGAACCCTAAATAAAATAATATTGAATATTACAAAAATTCTGTTTAATGAGTATTCTTCAATAGGGGTAGGTGATTATTGGCTTCAAAGTGCTCCTGCTCCAGGTGGTGTAACAATTGTTTTATTGGCTCATTTTGTTATTCTAGTATTCCTGCAGTTCCAACATATTACCGGGATTCGTTGTTTATCTTCTGTTTTTGTAAAATCACTTCCACACTAATGAAGTCTCCCCTTCCTTCACCCTGGTGTGTAGCAATGTTACTTTTGCTTTTGGTCATGCTTCTTGTTGCTGAACGCAATGCAATTACATCAGTATGTTAACAGAGCGGAATATTTCCATCATCACGCTTAGATTTTTAAAAATCATATTAAAAATTATACCTGTGTTATTTGAAACAATATGATAAGGCACAGCTCCATTCTTCAAATGACTAATTACTAATATGTAAATCAGTCCAGTTCAAAGTTGATTCAGTTTGAAATATTGAGATCCTCCACACACAGGTTTTTTTTATTCATTTTGATAGTGTTCAAGTGTTTAATTTACTCAGGGTTACATGTGAAATTAGTCGTGTTGTCTAAATCTGTTTGTTCACTGTGCTACACATACACACACTAGAGGCACAGAAACACCAAAGAAACCTATTTCGAGCTGAATGAGAGATTTGTTTGCTCAGCGTGGGACGTAAAGCCATTTCAGAAGGCTGAGCATGCAGACTCAGGATGAGGCCCCCCTTTAGTCGCAGTGGCTCTTAATTCCGGTGCCTGGGCCGGCAGAGCCAGTGACCCTGAAGCAGTTGCCCCACCTCGTTGTGATTCTAACCAGCCAGCCATTAAGTGGGCCACCAGGCTGCTAGTCCCACCACCAGCAGCCACCGAGCAGGGCTTGGAAAAGGAGGGACAGATATATGGATGGAGGTCTGAGTACAAGGAGGAGAGTCGGAGGCAAGAGATGCTTTCCTCGATATTTCCACACATAGATTGGATAAGGGCTGACAGATATGAACACTGCTTGTTATATAATTTGTAGAAGATGTAAGTCATCACACAATTTGTCATGTTTTATCAGCTTTTACAAAAAAAAATTGAGCTGGACAGGAAGTGTGCGTAGAGTTACTTTAAGTTGCACCGAGGGGACTATTTGCTTCAGTGAGGAGGCCGAGTGTGGAATGTGGAGCCTGCTTAGTTCCTGGTCGACCTGATTAAGGCCTCATTCCAAGAGACTGGGGGTCAGAGGGCACCAGAGGGCATGGGGGGGAAAAAGAGGAAAGGGCGGAAGGTGAGGGACAAGGGGGTGGATTAGGGGTGGAGTTTACGACCACGCCAGCATGGGTATTGGAGCCCTGAATACCACTCCACTATGACCTGTTATGACAGGGATCAGGGCTTTATGCTGCGTGGCTTACTGCCACAATCCATAGTTTGAACTGACGGGGGGACCCTGTTAATGTTGTTTTTATAAGGTGGGGGGAAAGGGTTGATGGGAAACACAACTACTCTCAAATGCAGAGCTGAAGGAATATAGTTTAAGTTGTTAATGACTGTCCCATGTCACAGGAGCTATCTCTGATATTCGTGGTATTTTGAGGTCAGGGACAGATGTTGTTACAGTATATTCATTTTGTTAATCACTGCATGAATGGGTGTATGTGTCCTCCCTTCCACAGGACTGTGAACTGGCCCAGTGTCCCAGCAGCCACCCTGTTCCCCCAGGGACCAAAGTCCCCTCCCACCAGGGCCACAAAACTCAGTGGCGGTTTGGTTCTTGGACCCAGGTTTGTTCCTCTGTCACATCTTCAGTTCTTGTGTCTTTGTGTTGGTTTGCAGCTTCTTAACGTTCTTCTCCTCTACATAACAGTGTAGCGCCAGCTGTGGCAAAGGGACACGGATGCGCTACGTGAGTTGCCGTGACAACCAGGGTGGTGTGGCAGAGGAGTCGGCCTGTGCACACCTACCAAAACCCCCCGCCAGAGAGGTGTGCTCAGTAGTGGCCTGCGGACAGTGGAAAGTGCTGGAGTGGACAGTGGTAAGACAACAAGCACTCATCATCATTTATCCAGTAGTATCTAACACGTACATATTATCTGAAAAACAGAATGTTAAACAGCTGCACTTAGACTTATAAAAGCTCATCCACTGTTGTAGAGGACAGCGGAAATTTAGTTTCCCCCCGCATTTTCAATCAGATCTGCATCTCATTATACAGACTACAGGCAGCACTGTTGATTAATCTCAATTGTGTGTCATCAGTATTGCTATCCAAGTGTTTTTCTTCCTGCAAAGTTTATTTATTTCAGTGTACTCTGCATGATTTTTCACCTTCACCGACAATTAGTGTCTACTCACGCTATGTAGCTGTTTGTGTAAGCGAAGATGTGGAGACAGGGTGGCAGCTGTAAGGCAAGTGTGTATCGAGGCATGGACGAGAGCTGGAATGAGGCTAGAGAAGTAGTGTGTGTGTGTGTGTGTGTGTGTGTGTGTGTGTGTGTGTGTGTGTGTGTGTGTGTGTGTGTGTGTGTGTGCACGAGAGAGAGAGAGAGAGAGAGAGAGAGAGAGAGAGTGAATTGAAGTTTCTGGAGTTATGAGATGCAAGGGGCTGCAGTGAGGGGCTCCAGTCTTGTTTACAGATGTTTCTCATCATGGTCCTGGTGATACAGTACAGCCAGACTGCAGGTCTGGTCACCATATACACACACACACACGTACCACCAAGCCAAAGACACTCATTGAAGTTAGTTCATCCTAAGGCCAAAAAAGATTTCAGAACCACACACACACACACACACACACACACACACACAAAGCAGCCAAATCAAAACAGCCTTCTTAATCTTGCAGCGACAGAACACTCCAATATGACAGTTTTGTTATTGTTCCATAGTGTATAGTATGTTATCCAACAGCTTCATTTAGTATCATATCATATACATGGACTTATTGTATGTAAAGCCTTTCACTGTATCTATAATTATGGGAAATCCATAACATTGTGACAATGCCGTGTAAACCTCTGGACAGTGTAATCCCAGGTGAGATTTCAGAGCAGAGAGCTGTTGCATAAGTATGACGGATCACCTTATGCAAGACAGAAAGTAGACTCTGCTGTGGAGGAGCTGTTTGAGACGCCATTAGTGCCTGGCAGAAGATCTGCCCTGTGGTATTTTCTGAAACAAAAAGAGGTGCACCTGGGTCCTTTAAGGATATACTGCAAGGTCAGTCAGTGCCAGAACCAGGGCCATTTGTTTTATGCCTTGTTCAACTTGAATGAGAGCTGTATCGGCATCCTCAACACCAAGTCAAGCTGGTTTTAAATTGGCATTGGACCTTGTCGAGGATGTGCCCCGTTGTTTTTGTTTGTGAAATTTCTGTGCAGTTTTATTGGCCAGCTGAAGAGCGGAGGGTTTCCGCTTTGCTGCCATCTGTATGTAGTTGACACAGTTCTGCTGGTTGGCTCTTATTATGGTCTTCAGCAGGCCTTGGGGTAGGTTTCAAATGAAGTGTAAATGGGGTCAAACCTCCATTACTGTTAGTAATTGCTGCCCCCCAGTCAAAGGGCTTATGTATCTTAGAGTCGAGATCTACAGTTAGATGTCTGCAGCAGCTGCAGGCATCATTTGGAGCTGAGCCTGAAGGTGAAGCCCCTCATTTCTTAGTCTGGTTTCCCCTGTAGCCACAGACGTTGGGCAGTGGTCGAAAATCCATCCATCCATCCATCCATCCATCCATCCATCCATCCATCCATCCATCCATCCATTTTCTTCCACATGTATCACTTCCTGTGTAGTAGATGAGTGGACACGTGTAGCAGTGTATAGTGGTATTTAATGGCGGTGGCATTTAGAAGATATTCAGTTAAATACTGAGTGCCGTGGAGAGCAGAATGAGATTGATGGTTGCGAATTCCAGTAATCTCAGTAATTCACATCATAATGCCACAGTTGTTACAAGATTCCATGTTCACCCTTTAATTTCAGAGTCGTCAAACCTCTGTAAAACGCAGTTGAAAGTGCCAGGGCTAATGACCAGTTGGTATGAGTAGCTGCTCTTTACCCTGTTTTCTGCCTCACACCATGTTATCACTATTTCTTCAATTGTTGGTCAATGTTTGTTTGTATCCTGGCACATTAGTTTTATGACTGATCTCTGTATTCACTGTATGTGTGTGTTCTCAGTGCTCAGTAACCTGTGGCCAGGGGAAGACGACGCGGCAGGTACTGTGCGTGAACTTCAGTGACCAAGAGGTCAGTACTAATGAGTGTGACCCAGACGATCGTCCTACCACAGAGCAGGACTGTGCCATGTCTCAATGCCCGTCCCGCTCCAGTGAGTCCCGACCTTTCCCGTCCCCACCAAACTCCAGCGCCAGGAACAACCTGCCCCGCAGCCAATCCCACCAATGGCGGACTGGACCCTGGGGCGCTGTGAGTTATACTGCAACACAGCAGCGTCACATCACTCGTCAACAAGCTATTTCTGTGGGACCTGACATTGGATATATTTTGCTCCATCGTGTGCAACCAAACCTCCAACTCAAACAATAGATGTCTGGAGAACAGTTAAACAAGTGGGAGAATGAGATGGCTGTTTTTGTAATGACCTGAGCATTAGGAAACCGCTTGTCCACAACAGGGATTATTCAAGGCCGTTCTTTTCACAGGCACACACACGCACACACACACACACACACACACACACACACACACACACACACACACACTCACAATTGCACCACGTTAGCTTTGTTTTGTTAGTGAACTCACTGGAGTGACTTTCTTTCTGGCAATGCAATGTGCTAAGCTAAGCTAACCAGCTGTAGCTTTATGTATATATTTACAATACCGACATGAAAGAGATACAGATCTGAATTAGCGTACTTCCCAAAATGTCCAACTATTGTCCTTATTTTGTCACATTGCAGGTCCGTTGGGTGATTTAAGCACTGATGTGAAGTTCAGTCCACAGTATCTTCTTCACACTTGTGAACCAGTTAAAGGGATAGTTCGGGTTTTTTGATATGAATCTGTATGGCATCCCTGTCAGCAGTGTAGTGCATCAACACTGACTTACCCCCCACAGCGTCCTGTGCGCCGAGTTCTTGCCCGGCTTTGGTGCTGACGAAAGTAGTCCGGCAAGTTGTCTGGGGTCACGAAAATAAAGCCTTTTTTCTTCTCAAAACAAATGTGTTCAAAAGAGTGATTAATTTGCATCACAAAACTGTTGTCCACGAAAAGGTCAGACCTCATATTCGCTTGGTGCTATTTTCTCTGGATTCGTATCACTGCGCGCTGCTGCTGCTGTCAGCCTGTTTCACTGTGTTTACTGCTCAGAAAGTTAACAACATGTCTGACTACGACACCGACGATCATGAAGACTTTAGCACAGAGCCAAGGTGGTATCTTTACGAACCCGAATACACTGACGCCGAAATTCGCCAGATGGAGTAAGAATGGGCGGAGAGAAACAGGAGGGACAGGGAAGTGGTACAGGTTGAAGCTGGAGCCGTGAGAGACCGGTTGACGGACAGGTGGTGCACTTGTTTCAAGTGTCAAATAATGCCCACAGAGGTGGAGTGCTACTGCTGCCATGAATGGGATCTCATCATGCCACAGCTTATAAACTTATCGCCAGCTAGCTCTCACGTTAGCTCTCTCGCGTCGCTGTGTTCGTTGGTCCGAGCACGTAAAACACTGCCAAACAACTGAAAAAAGTGTTGGATTCGTGTGCGGCTGTCAGCTGGCGGCAGCGCGCAGTGATACGAATCGAGAGAAAATAGCACCAAGCGATTATGAGGTCTGATTTTTTCGTGGACAACGGTTTTGTGATGCAAATTAATCACTCTTTTGAACACATTTATTTTGAGGAAAAAAAGGCTTTATTTTCGTGACCCCAGACAACTTGCCGGACTACTTTCGTCAGCACCAAAGCCGGGGAAGAACTCGGCGCACAGGACGCTGTCGGGGGTAAGTCAGTGTGGATGCACGACACTGCTGACAGGGATGCCATACAGATTCATATCAAAAAACCCGAACTATCCCTTTAATTTCTTACTACAATGCATTTTGTAACCTGGTGCAGACTAACATTCGTGAAGCGAGGCTGAGTCCTCAAGGCCCTTCACTCTTTTTAACACAAGACCTTAGCCATTGTGATGTAACACCACGGGATAGCATGACCCAAAAGCCACAGGCTGTCCCCCCCACATGGATCTCTTTCTTTGTATTGTTCAGCTGTTTTTTTTTTAAAAACTGGGTTAGTTATAATCCAAAAATAATTTTGACCTTTAAATAATTCTGGCAGGTGATTAAAGCTATTTCTGGTGTCTCTTCCTTCCTCTGACCTGAGGATGTGTACTTTAATATAGCAGCAGACATGGTCAATCTTTTGTCTCTGTATTGTTCTCTGAAGAGGAGTGGGTGATTTTGCATACATACCTCACAGTGGACATTGATTCATTACAGCATGTTATGTGTGCATTTAACTTACACGTCATCATGAATCATTGTGTCTAAATAAATATAAATAATGTACAGTATATCCATTCGGGACTCACTTACATCTATAAACTGATCATATATTTTTAAGACCCACCTTTGACAGTGCGCGCTCGATGCTCTCTTTTCTCGACAGTGCTCCAGCACATGTGCAGGAGGGTTCCAGCGGCGTGTAGTAGTGTGCCAGGATGAGAACGGGTACCCTGCCAACAGCTGTGAAGATCGCAACCGGCCCAGTGAGCAACGATCCTGTGAGTCAGGGCCATGTCCACAGTGGATCTACGGCAACTGGGGAGAGGTAAGCCAGACACCAGTTTGCTGCTGTTTACATCAGATTACAGCTTGCCTTGGCTCTGGTTTAGAGAGCAAACTGACACAGAAGTAGCTTTGTATGCAGCCTTGAAAATGCATTAGAAATCAGCTAAGTCTCACATTCTTCATGCTCCACACAAGGCAGATCTATTTTCAAGTGAAAAAAATAGCCCTAGTGTTTTTTCTTCACACTCAAACCCATTTGTAAAACAAAACCTCTCCTCCTGCTGTCCTCAGTGCACCAAGCCATGTGGAGGTGGGATAAAGACGAGGCTGGTGGTGTGTCAGCGTCCAAACGGCGAGCGTTTCAATGATCTGAGCTGCGAGATCCATGACAAGCCACCAGATCGTGAGCAGTGCAATACTCAGCCGTGCCCGTCTAGCCCCCACTGGAGCACAGACCCATGGAGCTCGGTACGCTCATAAAAAATACTCTATACCTTGTTCTTCAACCTCACGTATTTTTCAAATACCTGTAGTCTTACTCTTTCACAAACAGTCTTAAAAGGACAGGATGACTATGGTGCTTTTGCACTGGAGAAGTTACACTCCCGCTTCTCTACTTTTACTCTTAACCTCCTCCACTTCCTGCTCCCTCTCTGGTGCCTGCGATTGGTCAACATTTCCTCAAGACACTTGGAAAGTTCATTTCTGTTGCACTTAAATGGCAAAGATCCGCTCACTTGCAATATGCCAAAAAAAGTACAACATCACAAAATACTTCAGTGACAGCTGTGACCATAAGAACATTTTTTTTGTCAGTCCTAGTTACCATAAAACTGTTGTTGAGCCTTGTATTAGTATTTGAAAAATTCAGGATCACTTTGTATCACAATCAAAGTTAGTTTTGTAAAATATTGTTTTTAAAGATAATTTATTAAGATATTTTTTCCTTTTTATCTTTTGTATATAGCATTAACTTTAAAAAGTGATTTATTTTGTGTCTTAGCTCTTTGTATTCGCACATTTAGCCAATCGTTGTTCATATGCAAATACTGATGAATGTTTTTGTATATCAGGAATATACAGTACGATGCCTTGTTCTTTTATTATCCAAAGGATGGCCCATAATCTCCAAATATGTGGTGCTACACAATGTAGTTCATGTTCTGTTATGAACATTAAAGCACCAACTTAGATAGGGCTGTGTACTATATATACATCTTTGTACTATATACATCTATGAAATGGCTATTGTATCAAGAATTCAATTTGTCTCAAGGCACATGTGTTTTTTTTAGAGAAGTTACTAATCTTATTTAGACACTTTATTTTACAGTTTATGTATTCACCCTCTGCTATGAAACCAACAGTGGTGTTGCCCCAAAATGACAATGACACACTGAAGCATGAATATGTTGACTCAAAAGTTCCTGAAACGTCCAGTATCATTAGTAAACACCAGCGAACAGCAGCTGTACCAGCACTGTAAAATAAAGTGTCTCGCCGAGTTTGTGGTAATTAGAACTAATAGCCATTGTATTCCAGTTTGGCAGAGGGTTTTGACCCAGATTTCCTTAGTGTGGCCAAAACGTTAGGTTTAAATCTCTCTGCTCCAAAGGTGCTTTGATATGAGTGTATTTATATTGTGTTAGTTAATGTTTTCTTTGTACAGTAAGTACTTGGAGTGGCTAAATATGCTATGCTCAACAATACCTCACTTGGAAACAAAACACAACTCAACTAGCCATTAAACTATGATAACCTACACTACAGTGGTGCTTTGGCCAAACAAGGGAGATACAAGATATCAAAAATGAATCATAATATTATTGGTCAGTTAGGTGTGTATTGTGGCACGTTGCTTTTTTGTGCTGCCTTTTCTGTACTTTTTATTTCTTCCATGAGCAGTTAGTGGATCGATCCGATTGGTCAGCCAAATGTATCACAGATTTGATGAAATAATGTTGAACTGTCTTCAAATGTCCATCAAACAACTTGCTCAACCTTTAAGAGAATGGACTGTTAAAAATGTCGTACTCTAAACACGTGATACCTGTGACCACAGGGGAAGTTAATAGTGTTTTGTATCCAGAGCTCTTACTCTGAGCCAACCTACTGTGTCTACCTCAGTCTCTGTTTTGATTGCCCCCCTGCCGTATCTTTCTCTCCCTTGCACTGGAGGGGTTTTGGCTGGCTAAGATTAAGCATGAGTTGTTGAGGCTACTCATTGCAGTTGATGGCCCTAAACACAGATCCAGGGTGTCCGTCATCTCCCACCTTGTAATGCTTACCATCCTGCTGTGGACAGTGAAAAACTGACCCAGAATCTGTGGTTAGGGGCAGCTTTTGCCTGCAGCCCACCCAGTTGACTCCTCCTGGTCATAAATGTCTGTACTGACATCACACCTTATTTTAAGGGCCTGTTAACACAGCAGTGAGTACATTTTCTACCACACATCATTTACTAATGAGAACGATCGCTCACAATGACTCCCACATGTGAGATTGTAATGCAGCCTAAAATCAAATCTAGGTTGAATCAGTGAAAGTAGAACTCAGTATTAACACGGCACATCCTGGTATTCCTGTTAAGTTTTATTTCTCAGTCTTAGCAGTTTGACTCCTTGCGGTCAATCCTCTTGGTTCAAATAGCAGTACAGCTCAAACACCGTATCAACAGGCTCTTGAAATAAGTATTTTGTCTGTCTCTTATTCACAAATGGCAGTATTCTGTAGTCTGTGTTTCAAGAAGATTTCTGTACATTTATGTAATTACTTGTATTTATTGTTACTTCATTATAATGTTATGTCAATATTTAATTTTTTATGGATTTGTTGGATTTCTGTTTATTTCCAGAAAAGGTTACGATTAAAGTGAAGTAGAGGTACTGTCAAAGGCTTTTCTTCATTCTTATTTGAACAAAACATTCTGGAAACACTTCGAATTAAAGCAGAATTCTTCCCAATTTACAATCTAGTGTCTTGTACCAACCAGTATGGCGTATACTGTTACATGTAGGTGCAATGGAGCAAGATTTGAGGTTAGGGAATAAGGGGGTAACATTTCGAGAACTTAAAAAGACATTTGCACTTGGATCTAAAACATTGAAAGCCCAATGCCAAAACTAAGTACAATAGATACACAACACAGAGCTTCCTTCAACAACAGAAGAAGTCTCCACTGACTTGGCCAGCGAATGTTAGTGGTGAATACATGCTTATTACCCATGTCAGTACAAGAATAGGTTTAAGAAATACCTATGGTATTAATTATTGTAGAGGGTCTCAGATGGTTCATGTGTACCTACATGTGTGTGTTGGTACTTAACTTACTGGTACACTGTGCAACAACCTACACCAAATATTGGAAAGAAGAACACAGCTTATTGTGGGCTGTATTCTAAAGTGTTACTAACATGCTGTTGGCAGACCATGGTCTGTGTGAACTGAGAAAAATGAAAAACAAAACAAAACAAAACAACATTCAGCTTGCTGGCAGCTGGCTCAGACTGGCTGTCCAAAAAAGTCATAAGTCAAGATAAGTGACCCTAGTACCAACCTCAAACAACATGCATTACACCAATAGCCTCGCTGCTCGCAACACTTTAGTCCTGCTGCTAAACCCTGTATTGAAAGAGATTACCAGCTCCAGCTCTACGGTAATTACAGTGTGTTTGTGGAAAAGGATGTATCCTATATTATATTATTACATTACATTAAAAAGCGAGGCCGGGAAAATAGCTTATAAAGCAGTCCTCCCCGCCAGTCTATTCACTGGGCTGTTTTTCCTGAATGAAAAGGCACAAATCACTGAGCAATATCCTTGTTGTTTTATGTGGTCAGGGCCTCTGCTGACCTCTCTGAGTGACCATGCTTTTACCGCCTGTGTCAGGAGTTCAAAGCTCTCTCCATCAAGGTGAATCTTTGTCCTGCATGACAATACCTCGGTATACCTCCCAATGCATTTAGCGTGTTCAGTCACTCTTAATGCCTAATGCCCCTGCTCTTTCTGCGACGCCTGATGACGCATGCCAGCGCCAGCGCCCTTTGGCCCTCTCTATCAGGCCCCTCTGCTCTGGTCTAATGGGAGATGATGACAGTGCACCAATGTGGGGGCCAGGGACGGTGACTCAAATAAACATGGGGGCCGTCAGCAAGACAATGCAGTGGTGTATTGGTGGGTCAAGGGTCACGTTTGATCTGGGGAGGGGCCCCTTCCCGGATCATCCCATCAGCATAGACAGACTTCTGGGAAATTGCTGTGATCCCACAAAAAAGAAAACGGAACAAAGTTGAATAGGATTCCCGAACGCTATGCTGACAGTGAAAAGTGCGTTTTGGGGGGCTTGATTCCACATGGTGCTGACGGATGCTGTGACCTCCCTGGACTTTTACAGCTAAAATTGTAGGTCTTGAATAATAAACTTGAGATAGCCAATACATTTCTCCATTTGCACCATTTTTGGTAGAAGCTCCTCATCCACCATGTTGCTAGCGATAACCCATGCTGCATTATCTATGTCACCCAAAGAAGAACCACATGAAGTAATACAAGATGGTGGTCTGCCCATTGGGAGCAACATGGTTCAGTGTCAGTGCCAAAGGACGCTTCAATATGTGGGTCGAACCACCAACTGTGCGATTAGTGGATGACACCCTCTTCCTTTGGCAGATAAAGTTGATGCAAATAAATTGGTTTATATAGTGTATTTCTTATCTGATGAAGGAAGAATTGTGTGCATGAGCGCTGATGTTTGTATTAGTGAACTGTGCCGGATAATTACAGAACCCCGGAGAACTTATGGGCAAAGTTAATGAATCCTGCATGTGGGGTTCATGCACTGATAGAACACATGGTGTTTTAATGTGACCCATTTGCATTTCTAAAGGTATTCTGAGGGCATAGCATCGGGTACAACAGCAGGAAAGCCCTTTTAAAAAAGTTAATAAAGGTTTTGAGGAATGCCCTGACGTTCAAACACAACAACAGTCCAGAGGACTGCCTTGGATTGTAAAGTTTTATGACTTGAGCTTTTTACTGGAAAGTCCAGCGTCACCTGTGATGACCCACTCCCCTGCCATAGTGCATCTAAAGAATCGTATATTGGGTTCTCTATCAGTGGTGGTATTTGAAACAAGAGAACTGTCAGTAATGAATCATGAGATGCTCTGTCACTCTAAGACAAATACGCAAGTCTCATTTTTATTTCAATGTAATCACAACAATGTCTGCACAAGAACCACTCGGTGTTGATATGACTTTTTTTCTTTATTTCTTTGTCAAAAAACACAAATGCATCCATCGTTTTATTTTGTCTTTATTGATTTAATAAATTAACAACTCACTAACATGACTAACAGCATGAGTTAATTCCAATGAATCGAACACATCAAAGATCAAATTTGGATGCGAGGGTGGCCCGGATTCAAAAAGGGGAATAAGCATTTTATTAGCCCCTCCTTTCGTGATGCCCCCCCCCACCCTCCCAAACAAATGAGGTGAGAGGTCACGGCATGTTCCTGTCTCGTACAGTCCCTCGCCGGTCAGGACAGCAGCACACGCTGGGCCGCGCACTCGTTCAACTCCGAGCCTGTCGCTTCCCATCCATCCCCACATGCAACGCCCCCTTTGATTATCCGAGAACAGTCCAGCCCTTCTCCACTCCCTCCTGTGAGTGAGTGTGTGTGTGTGTGTGTGTGTGTGTGTGTGTGTGTGTGTGCCTGCCTGTCACACCGAGTTAGACTTCCAGTAACTCGGTGAACCCGGAGGTGAAACAAACTGCTGCCGGAGTGATGGGGCACGCTTTGCCATTGGACTAGCTACCCACGTGGAGCCGTGTCTCACAAGTTCTTTTTTTTTGTTTTCTTTCGCGAGTACAAAAAGCTCCGCAAAATTGGAGACGTTTTCCTGTTCAGTAAATAATTCAACTGTTTTTAATTATAGCTGTGCAGCCATCTATTTTTTTATCATGCAGATTCAGATTTAATCAAGCCTGGCATTTCATGAATTCTGTGCATTGTGAATCCCAATCAGAGCTGTTTCACTTGTTTGACCAAAAAAAAAAAAAAAAGAAAAACCCCACATCAGAATGTCCCTGGTTCAGAGTGCCCACAGTTTTACCACAAAAAACATACCTTTTGATTTCAATTGATCTCCTTCTCTCCTTTGACATCTTGCAGTGCTCTGCCGCCTGTGGAAGAGGGTTCAAGACCCGTAAAGTGACCTGTGTGACGGGGTCGGGCCGCCCTGTCCCGGAGGACAACTGCCAGTCACTTTCCCCTAAACCTTCGAAGCAGAGGCGCTGCCGAGGCGGACGGTGTCCCAAGTGGAAGACTGGCAGCTGGGGAGAGGTAGGACTCTTTGACCCTGCCATAAAACACTCCTCTACCACTCTTGTTCTCACGCTGCCAGACCTGAGGGTATTTTTCCCCCTCTCTCTCCACTTTAATGCTTACCAGCCTGCTTGCAAATATGAGCATATGTGTGAGAACATCTGCGACTAATGACAGTGTTTATGTGCCATGCCAGGCGACTAACTCCGGCAGGGTGCTTTTTACGCATCACATGGTGGTTTGCCGGGTTGCAGCACAGGCCTGGGGTGGCTGCTAACAGGGGTTTTGAGGTAGTGTACGCCGGGGCTGCGACTTCACAGAGCACTAACTGTGACAGCGGACGGACGTGCACTCCCCCTCTTTGATCTGAGCCTAACTGATGTTGAGTCCAGCCGGAGTAAATCCACACCTCTCATCTCTATATTTTCTCTTCCTCCGGCCCTCACTTTTCTCTCCTCTCTGTCCCTTTTATCCTCCTTCTCACTGTTGCTCTTTCCTCCACTCATCACTTTTTTCTTTCGAGCATTTTTCACTTCTTGCTCCCCAATGGGAACCACATGTTAATCTTTTCTTTGAGTGCCCTAGTGAAGAGGCAGTCCGCTAACGCACACCTGGGCTGTCTGGTACCTCTCTCTTTTTCTCGTGGCCTCTTTCTCCGAATCCGCCTCACCGGCCAAGAGTCCGAGCACTCGGGCACATCTGCGCTCCATACGTCAGAGAGGATGTGTGTCTCTGCCCTGGACAGCTGTGGAGCAGGACACATGCCAGGAGAAAATGATACTCCACACGAAGCTTTTACTCAAGGACAGCATCATTACCCACAATGCAACCGGCTACCTAGTGATTCAACTGCTGAAACGGCATGGCAGATCATACACATTGAAATACATGAAGTTGTGACATATGAATGGTAACAATGTGTGTAACAGACTCGGTGTTAAGATGCTGAACCTCTGGAACACATTCAGTTATCTGATGTCACCTCGGCTGGATCATCTGGAGTTGTTTATTACTTCCTGCTCCTTTTAACCTGTAAACAGATGAGGAGTCATGACGGCGGTCTCAGTCTCTCTCACGTGCACGTACACAAACACAGACTCAACAGTGCATCAGTCATACTCTTAAAAGCTGTTTAAATAAGCAAATATCATGAATGTATCATGTAGTCCGTTAGCGTGACATTGATATCAGTGCAGGTTTTTCGGAATCATCGTCTGTTTGGAAAAAGGAAAAGACACATGATAGTTGTTAAA
This sequence comes from Diplodus sargus, assembly GCA_903131615.1. Taxonomy (NCBI): domain Eukaryota; kingdom Metazoa; phylum Chordata; class Actinopteri; order Spariformes; family Sparidae; genus Diplodus; species Diplodus sargus. The sequence continues at coordinate 265,718 of CAEMYA010002158.1, forward strand.
TACAACTTGAACAAAAGTAAAACAGATTTTTCATCCCTCTCTCCTTCTCTGTATAAATATATTCCGTAGTAAATGCAGAAAGTACACGCTTTCATTGGAAACATTCCTGCTGTAACTTAGACACAGTTTCACCCAAAACAAACATCCGCTTTCCAGGCTCCAACTTGAATTTCTTCACATTTATGCAGAAAGAAATCAGGACCAATAAGTATGAATATAAACTATAATAAACTGAACGCGTCTGAACATGATTGCAGTTCAACATTATGTATTGTCTTAGTATTTTCTATACACACCATCAGCCCTGTGTGTAAAGCATTTGCATCGTTCAATTAACATTGGCAGTGCCTCATACTTATTATACATAAACACTTAATATAATAAACACTTAATTTACATAAACATCTCATTCAATATTGGACACATTATAACTTGCTTGAGTGGTGAATAAACAAAGGTTAAGCACACAAACACAAATACAAATAAAAAAAACAATAAATACATCAGAAAAATAACATTTACGTACTATCAAATATAATGTATTTAATATGTATGTAATAGCCTTCATAATACAGAATATGTAATACAGTTGGTTTGAGTGGTTTTGAATATATTCCTTTAAATAAATGCTGTTGTCCATCTTAACACCACATACATAACATGATAGTTAGCAAACAAAGTAGAAAAACTAAACTCGCGAAGCTTTACGCGTATCGCGATATTTCAGGAATATATTGATTTTTTTTTGCTACGCAGCAACAACGCTAAACTCTTAAACGCGGTGGTAAATGTTGAATAAACGCTTCCAAACCTCTCTCCTGTCCTGTTTCTAGTGCTCGGCATCGTGCGGCGACGGCGTCCAGCGACGGGAGGTGTTCTGCCAGGTCGGAGACAGACGGAGCCCGCTGGAGAGCGGCTGCTCCCAGCGCTCCAGACCGGCATCCAGCCAGAGCTGCCGGGTCGCCGAGTGCCCCTCCCGGTACCGGTGGAGAGAAGGGGACTGGCAGACGGTAAGCTGAGTGAGAAAAAAAAAGAAAAAAAAAGAAAGAAAAGCAACGTGACAAATAAGTTTTTTCCCTCACTTTGTGTGTCTTTGAAACCGGGCGAGATGAATTTGCTCTGTCATGTCTGGTGAAGAGTCGCAGCTTCAGTCGGAGGCCAGAGGGGAGGAGGAGAGGAGCTGCTGATGAAAATCAGATGATCAGACTTTTTTTTTTTT
>CAEMYA010002158.1:266965-284602 GCA_903131615.1 Diplodus sargus
TTTCCCAGCAAAGCCTCGCTGTAAAATGGATAACTCCGGCCTTGATGCTGATTGGCCAATTCGTTTTAGAGAAGATTTTGAAAAGTAATCGTAGGAAAAGTCAGTGCGCACCTGTGAGGCATGGCTGTGGGTTATATAAAGAGCAACGAGCCTCCTACATGTTGCTGCTTATAAAGGCAGATCATGGACTTCTGGCTGTGGAGAGGGACACGGTGTTTTCTGCTCGAGTTAGGAATGTGAGATCTGTCTCAGCTTCTCTTTCCAACCTGTACTCCTCTCACAAGCCTCACTTGTACACACATTACATGTCACAATCAGGTTTTAGCAGTAAATGTGATGGCGGTCAATTAAAGTCAATCAAATCACATTAGACAGTCCTGATGAATCTTTTACTTTAGACCCTGTCTTTACAATAGCTGAGGATGTTCGCTTATTTAGTCGAGTATATTGTATTCATATTTTTTTGATAGTCATTAAATTCAAATGAAAACAACCAATAATTTACTTTTTAAATGTGTATGAACACTTTGATCTGCTGCCTGCTCTGGCAGCTTCATGTAAGGGTGCAGTCGTAGCGAGGCTGTATTTAATGGGTACATTCCTGCTGAGTAACATTCAGCAATCTTCTATAGGCTGCAGGCTACAGATCCCCATTGAGATTATTAGAAGAGGCAGCTGCAGCAGGAGGTTCCTGTTCACTGTGTTCAAGTGATGTTGAATCTGGGTCACTGAGCAGCATGAAATGTCTTCCAGTGGAGGAGTTTAACTAAGTACATGCACTCAGATACTGTACTTCATTCCAAATTTGACATACTTGACTTTTTTTCCTTTTTGTGGCACTTCTTTTTTTGTTTTTTTAAACTAAGCTGTTATAAGCCCGTCCCAGTATTGCTTTGTGTATCAAAGGTTTTAGGTAGACTGGGGAACAATCAACTTACCTGTTACCTAAATGTTCATAATACTTTGTCGAATGCTCACTCTGGTTTCCAATCTGGTTATGGCTTTGTCGCTGCAAAGTCATCTACATAATTTCTGCTGGAGACGCTAAACAATAGTCTTTGTCGATCTAGCTCAGGCCTTTGACTCTGTTGATCGGTCTATCTTTGGTGGTAGGCCGGGCAGCATCGGGGTCTCTGATCACTCTCTGGCTCGGTTCACTTAGTCAGATCAGAACTAATTTCTCTCAGCCCCTCTCCTCAAACTCAGGATGAGTTTTATCCCTGCATAGTACAGCAGCACAGCTCAAAATAGCAGCTCCAAGTATTTCACTTGTTTGACGTTGTTCAACATATTAAGAGTGATGAAGACCAGCTGGAGTCGGCTGCATTCGTAACTCCACGCAGTGTCTGACGCAAGTGGGAAACCTCTCTGAGCTCTTCATAAATGTTTAGTGCTTAAATGACGACGCTTGCGAGTTTGAATGCCGTAGCAGTTGAGTTACTGCACAGACCTGGATGTAGTAAGACGTCCAGGTTCGTGTGGCTCTGTGGTTGTGAACTTACAGTCAGCTAAACACTTCGTCTCAGGATCACACTTTCGTTTCAACAGCATTTAAAACACTGTACAGGCCTGGAAAAGTATGAGGGCCACCCTGAATCTTTATTCTAACCATATGAAAGGAATAGCCACATTGTAGGAAATATGCTTTACTTATTTATGAAAGGGTCAACCAACACCTCCATACTTAAATAGTGAACACATTGTATCTTGTACGTTAAATCTGTAAACATAAAACTTGTGTCTTCACGTAGAGTTACTTAATGTAACTATTTCTTGGCTATGCTTTCAGTTATTATGCTAAGCCAGGCCAATTGTATCCTTGCTCTAGTTTCATACGTAATGAACATACAAAGAAAAGAAGTGAATAAGCGTATTCTTGAAAGGATGAACTACTCCTTTAAATCCATCCTTTATGTATTCTCTGGTCGGCTCACAAGGACTGGCATCCTCGCTTAAAAAGCTCAGTACTGTTGTCATTTTTGGTACGGAAAGGTTGACTGTGGAATTGTATGGTTACTTTAAGAAATTACCTTATTGTAGATGTTGGTTTGCTTCCAGGTTTCTCAGCCGTGTATCCTACCCTTACTAGGTAGTCCAGAACTACCAACAGTTTTCAAGTCCTATAATAGCCTCTCGGAGTGTTCGTCACAGAGTCATTAGTCTAAGTTGTTGCATATCTTTCCGTTCGCAGCTCTTTTTACATGACATGCAGTACTTATGGTAGGCCTGGTCTAGTTTGTTTACCTCTGATGTAAGAGACTGGTATATATGGGTCTGACACATGTGAACTGCACACGTTTTATCCGCAACACATCAATGTTATGGGTGTCTGCCAGGAGGAAATAAATCGTTAACTTGTTAAAATCATTGACTGTGCTGTGATAGTCTCGTCTCTGAGAGACAGTGTGCGTGCTAACACAAAAGGCACTTGCTGGCGGTGATGTTTGGCCCTGACGTCTGATCAGGCACATTGTTGGCACACACTGTAAACAGTTTCAGGATTTATACGTTGTATAATCTCTTCTGAGGACTTGGTCACGTCCTCAGCTCAGGCTCTTCTGCTCAACAACAAAGTGCTTTCCTCCCGGCTCTTATCCGCTGTTTTGACATCTCTACTTTGTCGTTTCATGTGGATCAGACTGTTCTTCATTTACGCCAATGGTTATTTAGGATCCTGTCTTGTACAAACAACTTCTAGTTTGAAGCTGGACAGGTGTGCATACATAATCGGGTCCGCTGAACCTAAAAGGAAAAGTCAATATAAGAATGCCATAATGTTTCTCCCAAAAGAACTCCAACATGATTTTTCATCTTTCTAAAAGCCTGATCTCCATCTTCTGTCCACTGCAGTGCAGCAAGTCATGTGGAGCGGGCCACCGTCGACGAGCCTTGAAGTGTGTGGACCACAACCGGCAGGAGGTCCATGAGATGTACTGTGTTAACCAGATCAGACCTCCAGACATAGAGAGCTGTAACACCCAAGCCTGTGAGCTAATCTGGATCACAGGGGAGTGGACCGAGGTGAGAGCCACAGGAGCCGTGTGCCGTTTAAACGATGTCGTGCCACTACACTTACAGATGTGAATCGTGAAAAGCCAGTTTGCTCTGAGTGGACAGTGCTTCACCCTTCAAAAAGACCATTCATTCGAATCACAATCTCCTTCAAACCCAGGAGTGCGGAAATGACAGAAATCACCCATGTTTCCTGTGTGGAATACTGTTGTTGTCTCATGCCGCTGATTTATTCTCTCCTCCAGTGCTCAGCCAGCTGTGGCCAGGGCTACCGCCAGCGTCTGATCTCCTGCAGCGAGGTGCATGTGGAGAATGACAACTATGAGTACGGCCATCAGTCTTTGTCCAACTGCCCCGGGACCCCCCCTGAGAGCTACATGCCTTGTAATTTGGACCCGTGCCCGCCACCCCAGGAGTGGAGGGTTGGAATCTGGGGACTGGTGAGTGAGTTTGTGTCTCTAAATGTTGTCCAGCCATTTATCAGGATAGTAGACGTTTGTTTTTTAGTCTTAGGCTCATAACATACAACCATGAGATTTTGGAAAAACCAGCTGAAGGTACAACGACTGATTGTGAGGTTCAGAAATGCTAGTCAAACAGGTCTTATTTACTACTACTTATTTGTGACTAATTATGATATTAAACACTTTTTCTTCATTTCAACACATTTCAGTTGGTATAATGCAGTTGACAACACCTGAAATTCAGTGTGGAAAATTTTGAAATGTTGCAAAAAAGTTTTTATTCAAAGTTAAGTTATTAATGTTAGCACATTAGTACAAGAAAAATGTGACCAAGTGCAGTTAAAACACACTTAGAGAACTCCTGCTCCACTGGAGAGACCAAAGATTACCTTGCCACATTTCCCTCATGCATTCTACATCATTGTGATTTTTTTTAGGTTGATTTGAGCTCTTTCAATTAATGTTATCTCATCGCTTCCTCCACTACATTTGTTTAAGGCACCTGAGTGGACAATAAACAGCTGATGGTGTTGATCTCCATGCAGTAAACTTCTCACATTCACATGACAGTAGTGGATGGAAACGTGTATTAATTTGCATTGTATGTTGCACATTTTATACTAGGTTAAAATTTGCACTAAATTTGGGTGGAAAGTTGACTGAAATCTTTAATCTTATGATAATTTTTTCATGCAGATGCTTTCTTTGATATAAACGAGGCCACCTTTGCTACTTTTTGACATTAACAACGCTGTAGCTCAAATCAGTATTGACATGACAGAAATGTACACGCACGCAGTTTCTTTCAAAGGGCCTCTGAAAGGCATAAACTGCTGACAGACTGTCATCCACAAGTTTGATTTTCACACTGTCGCGTTTCTCCTCCTCCCCTCCAGTGTTCAGCGAGCTGTGGTGATGGAGTGATGGAGAGGACGCTGCAGTGTGTCACAGCAGACGGTCAGGAGAGCAGTAGCTGCTCTCAAGACGGCATGCCGGAGGCTCGTAAAGTCTGCAGAAATCCAAGCTGTGAGTACTGAGAGGAAAACGGACTGTCTTGAACGAAGGTCAAAACCTAGCAGGTTTACAGACGGGCCAGCTGAATGCCAGTGTTAAGTATGGTTCGGACCTGATCCGGTCATCTCAGAAATTTGGCCTCCGGTGAAATATTTATGATCTGAGGCAAACTTCAAAGATTCACTGTCTGTTGTATTTACTTCCCTACGGTAGGATGGGACTTCAAAGAGCGAGTGGCTTTTGGTTTTTCTTTGATTCGATGCAGCGATTTGCCACACTTGACTTAACTCCTGAAATGTTCTGTGTGCATGCGTGCACATGTGTGTGTATACAGCCTGAGTGCCTGTCCTGTGTCAAACCTTGTCATAAAACACTACTACTGTAACACTGTACTGTCCATACTTACTTCACTTCCTTTGTGTCTCCAAGGCCATTTGCCATCCAGCTGTCAAGACGTGCAGAGCGTGAACGGCCCTCTCCCAGACGGCGAACACTTCCTCAATATTCAAGGAAAAGCACTCAAGGTAAGATTTTATGACATTTTATTATTACCTCACAATTGTAGAAAGTTTATGAGCCCATGATAGGTTTATTCATGAAGGGAGGGGGACAGGAAAAAACTAGAAATCTGCTGACATTTCGGATGACTTAAACACTGCAGGAACAGTTTCTGAGTGTGACAGTTTTACTGTAAGAGTGCTTAAAATTCATCTGTACGAGCTTGTGTTCAGACATACTTTTTTCCACTCATGCAGCTTAGTGTACAAGGTTGCAAATGCATTGTCCATCCTTTCCTAATCTCCACTTCTCTACTGTGCTCCTATTTTTCCCCACTGTCATACCGCCTCCATCCCTTTCCTTCACCCTGGATTTCCTACCCCTCCTCTCTCTCGTTGCCACCTCCTCATCCTCCTCCACCCTTTTCTCCTCAGGTCTACTGTGCAGGAATGCAGACAGAGACTCCACAGGAGTACATCACCTTGACGACGGGAGAAGGAGAGAATTTTTCAGAGATCTTTGGCTTCAGGTAAACAGCAAGCGGGATAACAATGAGAACAGCCTGTTTCATTACAAAATCCAACTGACTCCCAGCAGCGTATTCTGTCTGTGAATGAAGAAATTCCAGGGAAGTGTAAAGTTGAGCTAAGGTATCGCGTGTGTGTGTGTGTGTGTGTGTGTGTGTGTGTGTGTGTGTGTGTGTGTGTGTGTCCCAGGCTCAATGACCCCACCCAGTGTCCAGCCAACGGCTCCAGAAGAGAGGATTGTGATTGTCGGAGAGACTACACCGTTGCTGGCATCACCACCTTCTCCAAAGTCCGCCTGGACCTCAGCAAGATGAACATCATCAGTGAGTGGCTTACACACACACACACACACATACACACACACCCACACATAACAGCATCCTGTGCCAGTGTAAACTCCACATTACTCTCAAATAAGAACTTCCTTTGCCATTTAATTATGTCCGTGCTAACGAGGGTTAATGGGCTCAAGATGTCTTCGAGGTTCATTTGAGCAACACACAATTACAAGGCTTGAGGGGATTAAATGAAACTGCTTTAAGTAGATGAAATTATACTGATATTAGGCTGACCCTAAAACTATGGCTGGATTTAGACCAGTTTAAACAGCAAGAGGCTCGGTCATTATAGCAGATGGGAGCTATCATCATAGAAGTTCATCCGAGGTCGTATGGCAGCAAATTTCAGGATACACATCTGTCGCATCATACCTGACGAGCTTGTTTGTTTATCTTGTTGTTCAGCTACAGATTGGCAGTTTGCTTTCACCCGCGAAGGCAAGAATGTGCCCTTTGCTACGGCTGGAGACTGCTACAGCGCCGCAAGATGTCCACAGGTGAGAACAACAGCAGCTGAGGGGAAACTGTTGAATTGTCAAAGCAGGAAAAGCACAAGTGTCCTAGTTGGTCATTCTGTTAATGACTTGAGTGATTTGAAACAGAGTGTTATCAACTGTACATTCATGCTCTTCCTGCGACATTACGACATGTAAAAATATCTGCCATTAAAACAGTTCAGTTTGAACTTTATCTGCTTTGAAAACACTCTGAAGGAAGTCTTTGAGTCACACCTCTCCCATTTAGACCTTTTGGTTTCTCCTCCTTAAGTCTGAACCAAATGCATTTTCTTTTTATTAATTTGCAATTATCTTTTCAGTTATTTCGATTGTGATGAGTCCATTTCAATAATTTTTTTTGTAATTTTTGCATTTGATTTTCCCTGAAAAGAATTAATAACAATGATAATGTGATTTTTAAGCTGGGGCATCTCTGAAGCTGTATGACTAGAAGCTTTTTCCCTTTATCATAAAGAAACATTGCAGCTCCTTCTGGATATGGCACTTGGCAAATTTTGGTAATATTTCGATGACTTTTTCAGCCCCGCTTCTTACTGCTGCTCACGGCAAATCAGCCACCCTTTATCCAAACACATGGTTAAAGTTATTGATGTCTAATGAATGTTTAAATATAAATGTGATGTTTCATAATTTATATTCTGTGGTGTCTCTTCTTTCAGGGGCGGTTCAGGATCAACCTCTCAGGAACGGGCTTCAAGGTGGCTGAGGACACATCATGGATCTCACAGGGCAACTATGCAGTGGCTGATGTCCAAAAATCACAGGTACCACGTCACATATGTACACAGCGCTGACTGTGCATGTCCTGGAAAGACTTGCCTAATTACAGTAAACTTTAACTAATCAGTCTTAATGATTTTGAGTGAACCATTTAAAAAGCTGAGAGAAAAAAACTCTCATTATTACCTTTTATTCATTCATGATGCAAGTTTGTATCAGTGAGGTCCTTGCTTGTTAAATGTAAGTATAAAAAGAAGAAATAATCTTAAATCTACTTATCTGTACCTAATTTAACTGCTGCATCTACGGCTTCTCCTCTCTGCATGTCCTCTTGGCTTCAGAGCTTGGGCATAGTCCCAAGTGGGTTCTGAATTCCCAGCTCCACTTCTCCCCTTAAACTCGCTGAGAAAGGACCCTTATTGGGCAGCTGCTCTCTCAAGTGCCCCCTCTCTGCCACTCCGCTTTTGAAATGGAGATCAAGCTGGAGAGCGCTTTTTGGCAAGGTGAAAAACAGGAGGCGCTTGTGATGCCAAAAAGTGTTCACAGTCTGATATCCACAGCCAGCCGGCCCGGCTCTTCAGGCAGTTTAAATGAAGCCAGGTTGTGACAGTGGGACGGAGAGAGCACTCCAGAGGAGATCAGACGAACCACTCGCCTCACGCTGTGGCTTTCATGTCGTGGGATAGAGCGTTCAGTGGGCTCGTCTGCCACGGTTTCCTTTTTTTGTTCCTCGATGTTCGCATGAAACCCTTCCATCACGTTGCATGTAAATGATGCGGGTGATTAATTAACTTGTATTTTCTGCCTGTAGCTGAGAGTGATTACCCAATTCATACCTGGTGACAGTCTGCCTGGTGGGCCTCAGTCTTTGTACGCCTTTTTGAAAAGGAAAAGCTCCAAACAAACCTGCAGCTGGAAACCTTTCAAAGTGATGAATTTTAAAACTACTTGAAGTAGCGAGCAGTCCTTCACTGTCGAGGCTTTTTCATCCACGCGTCCTTCAAACTCACATCTGTTTTACACTGACCTTTCAGATCAGTGACAGGTCAACAAAAGGTTTCTTTGACATAGAACAAAAAAATTCAAACAAGCTGTGATCCTCTCATAAGCAGCATCTGTATGACTAAATTAAAAATGTACCCATGTAATGCAAATAACTGTTATTCCTCTTGTGTCCACAGGGTGGCAGCAGAGTGTCAGGGATTTGTGGCGGCTACTGTGGTAAATGTACACCATCCTCTGGCTCCAGCCTGCCTGTAAAAGTGGAGTACATGTGATACCATCAAGCAGGTGTGGGAGGCTTTCTAAACATGATAGTACTTCTATTTCAGCTATAAAAGCCACATTCTACCTTTTTTATACAAAACTCAACAACTATATCTGTTTTTTATATTTTAATGCACATAAAGAATGTAGGTTTATATTTTCAGTCTTCAAAAAAATGTTGATGCATGTTCAAATAATGGATATGAATACACCTGTTACTTGTATTGTTAAGAATAACTGTTGGGCAACTAAATACCAAGTAATTCCTATAACTACAACCTGCAGTTATGTTCACTGATAACACATCTCTTTCTTTGTCCAATTTTTAATCCAAACTGACCGAGTTTAATGTTGTCCACGTGTCTTTTCTTTAGTATCTGTTTCCATTCGTCTCGGCACTTCCTTCCATGTCCTTGTTGTGTCAAGACGTCCCTCCTCTTCGGTGCTACAGCCAACTCAGAGCTCAACCCCGTCCTCCACGTGACCTCTTTCCCTCCCGTGTGTGTATAGTGTAAATGAATCTGCTGTAAGTACTGTACAAATGTCTTATTTATTGTACTCTCCATTTGTTTTTGTATTGTAATATAATTGAACAGTTTTGTCATCATTAGCGAACACCGCACAGTTGCCATTTCTCAGATTTTTTTTTTTTTTGCCAGAATGTGCCTTCCAATTTCCATGTGTTTCCAAAGTATTTTGTGCCTTTGAGATCAATTCACTATGTTGTGTTTGTCGATGTGACGGGCCTGTTGATTTGCAGTGAGGTGTCTCCGTTCGGACCTTTACCACTTAGGCAAGATTTACAGATAGTTGCACAGATATAACCACAGTCCTGTCTTACACCATTGAGCAGCTACTTTAGGAGACTTTTTGGTTTAGTGAAGTTTCTTTATATGAATGTGTCAGATGTTACCAATGTGTCCAGAGTTCCTTCCAGGTTTCACTTGTGGGCATCTGGATTGCAGCCAGGCTGCCCCACCTGCATGTCTCCAGCTGTTAACTGTAGCTGTAGGCCTTTGTCCAGCTGCGCTCGTGAACTGTCGTGCATTCTCATTAACTGGATCGGGTTCAAAAATAGAACACCGTAGGAAAGTTCACGTCATTGAGGTTAGTGTATAAAATAAAGATGGAAACATCTTCTGCAAGTTTATGATCTATACATCAGTGTTGTTCTATATATGTTAAGATTCCGGAGAAGATCTATTCAGTCTTTTGGCTGAGTTAAAAAGTAAAAGATCACAGACATAACCAGCTTTGTAGGATGAGGACGGCAGGTATGGGAGAGTGACTGTGAGGAAGTCAACAAACAGTTTGTGTGGATTTACAGGCCACAAATCCATATGCAAGCACACTGGAACACGTTAGTGCATCATAAGGCTCTAGTTACAAGAACAGTAGAGATTATGCTACCAGACATCAGAGAGAGCCAAATTCCTCTGTGTTCTCGCATTTTTTCTCTCAGGTAGCGTGCAGTGACCAGAGAGAGCCATTAGCCTTTAGCTTTCACAGAGCAGACAGGTTATCTTATCTGGAGCAACTTGAAAGGAAGACGTCACCTCAGGCCTATAAAATTCCAGTAGGTACTCCGGAGATATAAAGCACCAGTCCGGCCCTGGAGACACCTCTCAATCTGCGAAGCTCGCAGGCCCCCGCAGCGTGATGTCTGTCCAGATGCTGCCTGTAAACCTCTGCCTTGTTTACAGTACCTCACATACATCCCTCGCTCCGTCTTTGTTTCGAAGCATCTGTCCAAACTGTACATACTGGTGTGCTCCCATTGAGAGCATTCTTTTTATTTGCAACAATATCAGGGTACTTTTTGTGTGTATGTGTGTTTTTTGTGTGTGTTGATTTATGACAGTTAAGAAGAAAATAGACAAAGATTTTTTTTTTTCCATTCCCGAAGCCTTAACTGTACGTGTGTAGGGTACATACCGTATGTCCAGCTGAATACGAAGCCATATTAGCCTTTTCAAGCCTCTCCGTATGTGGTGCTATTCCTGTGCCTCGTGTGATGATGTGCACACTTCAGCCAAAAGTTCATTTCACAGCCTGCCACTATACAAGTATGACATTATTTTTGAAGACATGGGGAAGTAAACGTTTTGTTGCGACGGATAAATGCACTTCTCATCGTGAATGTCAGAATTGAATTCAGTCCATGGAGTTCTCAGGTGTCATAAATGAAGGGATTATTGATAAGATGATATGATGATATTGCAGTGTATTTATCTTATTTTACACATTTGCCACATGTTTATCAGGTAACTGAGGTTTTTAACATGTGTCATTATATATACAGCTTTATTTTATATGCAAATATTTATTTGTTTGTTTTCCTTATGTGAATGTACATAGGCTTTGGCCATGAATGACTATGAATTATCGGCAGTATCACCATAAAATGAACTGTCTGGAAACACGTTTCCTTTGTTTTGTGAATACATGCATTTATATGTATGTCAGATCTGCAATACATGTAAACGCATTTTGGTGCTGCCATATGAAAAAGCATGATTTATGTATGAGATGAGATAAGATAATGATCAGCAGGAAATAAAATGCCTGACACATGCCACGCTTGTCTGCCTGCTTCTCACACCAGTATTTAATTCTTTCTCCGGTTTGTCCTTGGAGTATCACGGCTGTAAAGATCCTGAGCACACACAATAGTCAGGATTAATGCTGGGATCATGATTCTCCCTCTGTAGTGCTTCTGCTTAATTATGATTGCACTCCTTCCACCGTCATACCAGTCTGGTTCCTGACCTGAGAGATGTGTTTTATGGATCTAATCTCGTCCCTGTCTGTATGCATATTAGTGAATTATCAGGCTATCTACCAGGTGTCAGCACTGATCTAACTGAATATAATTCACTGCTGGGCAGATTTCAGCAGACACAAAGGGGCAAAGGGTTAATGATCTCTGTCAAAGGCAGATCTAAACATTTGGTACTGTACAATCATTTTCCCACACGGATGGAAGTGTGCATCTACTCATGGGCAAAAGACTAGCTAACGAAGCTAACCAACATTACAGCTCAGCCGAGGTCAACGCCATTAAAGCTTCCATCCTGCACTGTCACCAGCTTGAGCCTCTCGTCCGTGAGCAGATGGACGCAGACTTCCTCCTGCGCAGTGATACAGTTGGCGGCTGTAGTTTGATAGAAAGAAAATAGTTCTGACATGAAACAAATAAAGTCTGTGGGTTTATATCGAGTAACCCGGTCATGACACGTTGCCTTTTGACTTTTTCAGCTGTATTTCTTTTGGCACTTTGAGCACCAGAAGCCAAGTGCCATCGTGTTCCAATGGACGGGAAGCAGACTTGGCAACTCACACCAAAACAACCTAGATGGGTAAAGAGCCCGAGAGCCAGAGAAAAATATGTCATTTTGAATTTGGGGTGAACTGCCCCTTTAACATGTATGACGTCTGACAAATGTAGTTTGTGTGTTGGGTAGGTTATATATTTTTTAAGAACGAATAAAGTGAGTGTACTCATATTTTTAACAAGACAATGTAACTTCTAGTTGTTTGCCATGTGTCCACGCTTGTCAGATGGGGCTGCGTGTTATGCCTCATGTTGTTTGGTTGGTGATCTCAGGTGAGTGGCAGCGATATAAGCCAACACATTGTTTGGGCATTGATTCCTCAAATGTCTGTCAATAGTCTGAGTAAGCTGCTGTTTGAAAAGGGCTCTAATAGAGATCGGATAAGTACAAGTGTGAAAAGGAAAGCGAGGGGAGGAGGGCCGGGGCGGAGGGAGCTTTCAACAGCCCCAGAGGGCTTGTCTCAACTTAAGGACGCGATTCAGGAGGTAGATTAAGAGACATCTCAGGGGTCAGGCTGTAGAAAAACTCTGTTTCCCCCCTTTGTCTTTTTTATCTCACAGTGAAAACAGTGAGACAGCTCCTCTACAGAGCAGACGGATGACAGCACCCTGTCAGCAGGTGTGTTTTACATCAGATATTTCCTGAAAAAGAAACGACAGGCTTACAGGGGGAATCTTCTTTCCTGTAAAGCAGATGTAGCCAAATGTAATCCAAAGAGCTCTGCCTCGCTGCTCATAGATGCTTACATCACTCTTGAAACTTGCGATGAACTCCTCAGAGCGTGCTGAACATTGGTTTAACATCACAAACACCAGAGTGTTCTGGCTGTGAGGCCGTATCGAGCCCTCACTCCAGGTTTCCAGCAGCACTCTCATCCAAACTGAAAGTGTCACTCATATTTACTCTGTGTACGGGAGCTCAGGTGAGCCGGAGCCCGGAGGACATATTCCAGTAATTTCATGTTATCTCATTACGGGAGATAATAAGTCACGGTCACTGGTGAGGAAGTCACCTGTCACATCTGATTTATTGTGCAGATGCTGAGGGTGAGTTGGTGCACTGCGTCTGCTATGATTTCAAATTAAAAGCACTTTACAATCAGTGATCGTCATGATCTGTTTAGGTTGATGGCAGGAGTTGAATGTCGTTAGATGGACCTTTTCACCTTTAATGTGTGACGAACCCGTATGATGTGAGCGCACGTGTGTTTATGTGAGTGTGTGTGTGGATTGTTGAGGGTTGCCATGGAGACCTCACAGGGGCGTGTTCTGTGTGACCCCAGCCATCAGCACATACACGCCTGCAGGCCGGGCAGGTGGTTCAAAGCAGAAACATATACAGTAACAAATACTCATGACACCTCAGAGGTAAGTGTCACAACACAAGACTTTAAAACGATCTTCTGAAATTATCTTTATATATTAATCTGTGCATTAATAATCTGTTCAAACACTTTTGTTTATATGTGAGTTTTCAGTGTATACAGAGCATTTGTATGGAGACAAAACGTGGCCAAAAAGATCTTATTTTCTTATCTCATTGATTGTACTGAGCAACTTGAATATACACTAGATTTTGGATTATGAGTACTTGACCTTTCTGTTTAAATTGTGTTTCTAAATGTAGTTGTTGAAGCACTCCAGCTTTTCGGATGGCGTTGATGTAGTTGCATGACTCTTGTAATTTTGGGTTCTACTCAGATGATTGAATGTACTTTTTTTCCCTCCATTTTTTCCATTGTTTCACATCTTGACAGCCACCAAATGTAAGAATTGTAAGTCACTTTGAACAAAAGTGTCAGCTAAATAAATGTAATGTTCATGTAAAATGCTATAAATTCAGTTTAAAATCATTTTAAATACATTTTCAAGTCATTAAATGATAGAAATGGAGAGCTCATTTTGTCATTTTGACTTCTGTCTCTCATATGATTCACTATCTCACAGTTACAAACAAATGTCTTTGAGAAAGTAAATCATAATCTGGAGATATGGAGGCCTCTATCTTTTTCTTCTGGTGAACGCAATCTATGTCAGAATCTGAATCAGAATCAGAATTAATTTTATTGCCAAGTAAATTTACACATACGAGACCCTTGCTGTAGTCTGTAGGTGTAAAACAACATATTCCATACAACACTGAGCTCTGAGTAATGGAGGTGCATAGCTGGTTTGTCCAAACCTTTTCCCTTGGTAAGCCAAAACTGAAGCTTCACGGTGGACCACGGGACAAAAGCAAGCACCAATTGTACTGGGTTGTTAAAATGCAGAATGGTAGCCTACCCTGAACCCTAAACCTCCCGTAGTACTGGGATCCTAAGTTCCTTTAATTGACTGACTAAAATGTCACTCTGCCCACTGCGCTGTGATCATGAAAAACAATCTGTTATCTGGGAAAGTATGTATTCAAAGAGATTTTTTTTACCTCACAAAATTTAAAACAGCATACAACTTTTTTTTTGCTAGAATCATTTGGCCGCCAAATTCCAACTTATAGCGGCCTAACTTGGTCAGCTCTGCTTTATAGCCTCAATTAGCCACCATACAAAGGCACGTGTATATGACTAACAAGTACAGTTGTGCGACAGACACTGATCTCTCATTAACCTCCACTCTGTCTATAGCCGTGGCTGAGTCAGTAGATTCTGAATTTTTATGAGCGGTGCAGATAGAGTGCTTCGCCTCGGGCTGCTGCAGTGCGATTAAAGCGCCCTCCTTGTTGGTATTCTTCACCGGCTTTTCCCCCCCTCTGGTCTTGCGGGTCTTTTCCTGGTGCCCTCCTGCAGCCAACATTACCTCCACTCTCAGTGGGGGTCAAAACACACTTGTGTGTGTCCCTGATGCAAATGGAGGAGCCGTTCCCGCTGACTGAAAAACAGGGAGAGAGGAAGGATAGAAAAGATACAGCAAAATTGTGCAGCGAAAGACAGTTCATCGTCGGCTGCTTTGGATGTTGGAAGCGGCTGCTGCCATCTTCTAAACGCTGTGGGATGTGTGGAGGTGTGTGTGTGTGTGGGGGAGAAAAGATAGAGCGGGGTGGGTGGCGACGGCAAACATTTGACACCTGTGTTCCAAACAACAGCTCAGCAAACTGAGACGGAGGATATCAGATTTTTCTCTATTATGAGAGTGGGAGGTGAACATGAATATTGGTGATGAAGACACATAAACACACACAGGCTCACACTCGCATACAAGCGGCTGCAGTCCACCTCTCTGTGTTCAGGAGCACTTTTCCCCTACTGGTCTCGCAGACCTTCCCACAAGGATTAGACCCGTGTCCTGAGCAGCTGTAAGGCTTCTGGCCGTGCGAGACATTCCCAACACTTCTGAATGTCACGTCCACCACCGCGCAAGCAGCTGCCCCTTGAAGCCAAATCGGCCCTGACAGACGTCCGCAGGTCTGAAGTTCACTTGGCGAGAAATCTGAGATAATGTGAGGTAAAACGCACGGCACCAGAGCTCCTGGGCCGAGCCTCCGCGACAATAACAGCAGCAAGGGAAAAAAAAGGAGCTTTTCTCGACTTCTCGACTGGAAATAGCACGCAAGCTGTTTTCGATTCTGCCCACAGTGTTTAGACTCTTAACTTAAGACTTAATGAGGGGGAGTTTTAAAGTCCTGCGTCCCCCCGGGGTCAGCTCCCACCACCATCATTATCATCATCATTCCTCAAGGTAATCTAGGATGACTTTGAACTGAGTCTTAGCAGCGAGCCGCAGGCCCACAAGCACACACAAATGATTTGGATGCCCAGATACAGTGTGTGTTTATCTGAGTGTGGAGGGACTGCATGTCTGTTTTCCGTGTGTGCAGCATGTGTAAGGTCTGTGCGTTCGGTTTCTTCCTCTCTTCGTCTCTCTGCCATCACTCGGATCCGGCCCTGCTCCCGTGTAACGAGAATGTTTTTGTTTTCCCCTCGTCTACGACAGAGCGTCTCAAGGTTAGCGGTCTGTCCTTGAGATGAGGCAGAGACCGCGCTGTTTCTCTCTCAGCTCAATTCACTGCACGATCCTTTAGTTTTGACACAGAAACACCTCAGCTGTTGTTCTGTCTTTCTCACTCCATGAGAATGAAAAGAGCAAAACAAAATGTTGTGCGCGTACAACAACTTTCCTATTCCCTTTTCCTCTCTGTTTAAGTCTTTTTTGTTTATGTTAAAATATTTCCATTGTTCCAGGTCGGGAACATGACTGAAGTCATCTCATCACAAACTCCACTCAGGAGCTTTCACATGGTCGTATCACATGGTCTTCTGAGGAGACTGAGTTTTTAAGAGCACTCTGAGGTTGGTTTAAAAGCAGCTGTAAGATCCCGAGCGACATATTGGCCGGCCCATCCGTATGCGGGCATCGGCGTATATGTTATCCGATATCTACAAATGGGGACGCCTTTATTTTGTAATGCAGAAAAAGATGCTCATTCTCGTTGAAGTGAACTGTTTGATTGAGGTATGTCCCTTCAGACAACAAAGTTAATTGTTTAACTGTTAAACATCCCGCCTCTGTTACACCTCTTGGCAAGTGTTTAATAATCACATTTGGTGGACCGCCACGTGAAAGTGGTCGCTCTTTGGTCAGAATCCGCAGGTAATCACCATCTGACTCTGCAGCTCCTGTTAGCTCATTGTTTTGATTTTTTCCAGCCTGCAGCCTCATTATTTTGCATTCTTGTCTCCGCCACACCACTTTTCTTCGATGACAAGTTGAACATAGTGAAACATTTAGGAGAGAACGAGCCAGAATCGCCCCAGGAGCTGCTGGAGACCAAAACAGAGGTATAGAAAATGTTGAGTATTGGATTATATTACCCAGGTGGACACAAGCATGACTCCAAATCATTGCAAGCGTTGTTCCGTCTACTGGATGTGTGAACAGGCGACTGTTTGCTGATTTTTAAGCTAATAATATGTAATTGTTGTGTTTTGGCTGCAGCTCTCTCCTGCTGCCCCCACCTGGCCAAGAAATTAGTTGAGAGTTTAATGCATGACACGATTCGAATCTGTTTGTAGAAAAACACCACTCCAGGGTCCATCAGTCATAATGCAAAATCAATTTCTCACAGATTCTTACTTCAAACTGACTGTGGGTACGACTAAAAAACAAAAACGACAGCTATGTCCTTGCAGAGTAGGCGGAAGGTACTGGATGCCCACATTTCCGCTCAGCACCCACGCAGCACAATTCACAAGCTTTTAGTCAGTCAGAAAACCTCACCCTCCAACCTTAAAGCAGCAGAGTCTATAGGCACCTATAGAACTTGAGTGCCACTCCGTTTAAAAATAACAAGAAAAGAAAAACAGGGTGGATAGATACCACCCACAACTGTGCGTGACATCTATCCCACAGCATTGTGCAGGCCTGAACTTTTGGAGAGGCTGACAGAACTGCATAATGGGTACAGAGCAGAGCCTTGAGCAAAATGTGTGTTTCGAAATAATAATATAGTTTAAGCACATCTCAGCGAAGAGTGCCTCTGAGTCAGAGCACTCTCACACTGAGGCTTGTGCTCCGAAGCCTTTTCTTCTCTGCTGATAAATGGGAGCCACTTGCCGGAGAGTCAACGCCGTCAGACCACCAGGGAACAGAGAAACCTGGCATTTAGGTTCGGAATTAATCTTTTCTGAGCAAAGGTGAATTAGGAGAAGGGCAGAGGGTAGATTTAAGAGGGCACACATGAACGTCTCCTAATTTGTGAGTGGGAAGAGGAGCCTGAATCGAGAGTGCATCGAACTGTTTTTTTTATTATGTGGTTCCTTGTGTGCGGTCCAGAGTGAATAAAAGGGTTTGATAACATGAAAATTACACAGAAAACACTGATTTCCTCCATGATTGCAGGTTAGCCCTCCTCAGACTGGACTCCAGAACTCATCCACACAGTCATTTTTTTTTGGATGAGTGGTGTTATCGAAGTCTAATTATAGTTTTGTGCCTTTTGAAAAAAAAAAA
>CAEMYA010002158.1:284622-304956 GCA_903131615.1 Diplodus sargus
AAGAAAAAAGAAAAAAAAAGTATTTTCTCCTCTCCTCCATTGGCTGTGAGAGAACAGGGTGGAGCTGCCATCCGGAACAGCGCAGCTCCATTCATTAATGAAGGAGGTTAATAGGATAGGACTGCAGCCGGGGCTCGGTGCGTTTTGGGGAAAAGTCGCGAGAGGTTTACGCACAGAATACGCACCGATCTCCACTTTGCTCCACGCGCCGTTTGCTTCGATAGCAGCCGGACTGTCAGCCATCGCTGTCCTGGGATCAGCCTGTCATGTTCAGCCGCAGCAGCAAGAGGAGAGACTCCAGCAGATCGGTAGGTCGGCAGGGGGGAAGTTAAAGTGTTTTGTGCCTTCCAAGAGCGCATGGATCCACTTGTTTTTGCGCTCTGATTTAAAAAATACGCATGTCGTACATACTTGTTTAAGGTGAAGTTTTTTTGTTGCTGTTTCTGCCGCCCTGTTGCTGAGGGCATCAAGTTACATCTCTGTTGACACAACGCTCAACAAGCCTCCTCAACAACACAGCAGGAGGCATGATGAGAGATGAGTTTCCTCTGTTTCACTCGGGAGGTTTCATTGTTAAACAGAAGACACTGTTTTTACCTGATGAGGAGACTAAATGTTTTATTGTTTTATCCTCAAATGATTGCCTGTTTGCTGTAATTGATGAGGAACTATATTTAAGATATGTGATAATGTGTCAATTAGCACTACTACAGTGTGCTGTGATGCTTTAAAAATCATGTGTCCAGAAGGAACACACTGGACGAAACTCAAAGAAGTCAAGCCAGTGACACTGGATGACATTCAGAGTGGAGCTGCGGATATTACTCCATTAATTGAATTACTCAAGGACAGCAAAAGAGAGTTTATGTCCAACTATTCTGGTGTCAGTCATTTTTCAAGCATAAATATCAAACATGTTGTTTCTGGTAGTAAAAGAGGAGTTTCTGGGTTTGGGACTGTTGGTCAAAAGAAGTGATTTGAAGTAAAACACGACTGATAATCAGTCGATATAAGGGACAAAAAAGCTGATATATACAAGCTGATTTATTTATTTATTTATTTTTCAATAATACCTCAAATGTGTTTGTCAAAGATTTGAAAGCAGCATGTTTTACAGTTTAGAGGTGTCACTGATCACATTCAGCCACCTAATGTGTCATCCCATCTCCACTGTTGTTCAGATCATCTGCCCCATCAAGAGGTTGTCAGTTTGTTGCACCAGCTAACATTGCGAGTGCTTGCAAGTTAACATTAACGTTGCTCATGCTAGCTGGCGAACTTAAGAGGATACAGCAGTACAGTGTGCTGGGCACATATCGTATTCTATCCACAAACTGGCAACCACCAAGACCACTGACGAAAACACATGTGATGCCAATGGTGTTATACTCATGGCCCACAAACCTTGTTAGAATCTCTTTTTCACAAGTTTCCATATTGCCGTATGTCGGATGTCTGCAATAGGTCAATGTGAGCCAAGGATATCGACCGACAAATACATTGGTCAGGCTGTAATCAGAAGATGTCAATTTGAGCACTCGGAAATAATAATGAGTATTTATCCCAATGTTTTAACAGACTAAACTATTAACCGTAACGATAATCGCCAGATTAATTAATAATGAAAGGAATCATGCAACAGGTAAAGGTAAATGTTACTTTAACATCATTTTACAACACCTTTATGCTACATAACAGTCAAAAATGGATAAACACACATTTTACACAATGGGTTGCAGAGGATGTCGGTGGTGTTGTCTAAAACCAGTGCAAACTATGACCCTTCATCTTGTGTTCCTGTTTGTCCCCAGCTGAAACCAGCGGATGAGCCACAGAGAGGACAGCCCTGTATCACCTGTGGAGAACAGTGTCCTGGCTTCGCCCTGCACAAATGGAGGTAAGAGCGTCGCTTCGCTCCACGCACCAAAATCACATGAACGGAGGCGCAGCGTCACGAGATGCAAGCCAGGCACATCTTTGGGCCCCCCAGAGACATTGGGGAACAGAGTGCCCTGATGGCTACTCATTTTGACATATTTTGCAATGACATGTTCACTTAACTTCCACTTCAACCTTGTACAAAAGCACCACACTGCATACCGCTGCTGCCAGTAATTAGCTGAAGGGCCTCCGAAGAATTTTCGCCCTTAGCTCCAACAGACTCTAGACTCGCCTCTGCACACTGATGCCCACACACAGTAGGTTCGGATGCGCAGATGCTTCCACGCCAAAGATACAAGTGCATTCGATATCACAACCTGACGCCATCTGAAGCATCCGTCATTAGCGAATTAATACACCAAGAAAGCTTAAACCATGGGGACTTTGCTGCCCTGACACAGCGACCTGTATCCAGGTGATTAAGCGCCTAACAATTGCCCAGCACAGTACAAAAACACTGGGGTTTCTTCTTCAAGTAGAGTGCCATTCAGGAGGAGCCCTTTCAGATCCCTGCTAGTTTGAATAGAAGCAGCCATCCATGCTGCTGTGAAGAAACCATTGTTCAGCCCCTGTGTGCTCTAAGATAATAGTTTTTACTGTAGAGACCAGTCTTGCAGCAGGGGCGGGTTCGAGCCCGCTGCCTATACACTCACGCCGTCGCGACGCAAAATGTAACTTCTGCCGAGAAACAAACTGTATATTGTGAGGAGACGCGGTCGCGCCATGAGGCGCAGGTGGTTTGTGTTAGTGTGTGAAAGAGTGTGACTAATGTGTCTGCTTGAGGAATGCGATGCGAAAAAGCATCACACCCATTCTAGGAGAGCCCTGAGCCCTGCGAGACGATCAGTATCAGCTGATCCTTATAATCACTTCAGCAACAAAGTGACTCCATAAGCAGCGCTTAATAGAGATGTTGTGAGCTACGTTAGGGAAGCCCGCTCTGTGGAAACAGCAAAACCCGGAAGGCACGTTATGCACTGATTACAAACCATACATTGGAAATCATGGAACACAGTGAACTGCTTGACTTGGTACACTGAGGATGACTTCAGGAGGAGAGGTGCGAAATGATCAGCTCATCAAAACTGAAGTGAATAGAATTCAGTTTGGATCTAATTTACACCTGCGCACTTCATTCTGCAGCACACCACGCTGATTCTTAACACAAAATAAAAGCACAAAACTCCAGTATTTGGGGTGAAAAGAAAGGTAAACCAAGGTTGAAGCCAGGTTGTTTGCAAGTTGACATGGCAGCCGTGGATTTGTCTCTTTCTTGATGGATATCCACAATGGAAGGGGAGGGTCTCAACATAAAGACCATCCGGCCCGCTTTGCTGTAAAGCAAACTCTTACAGGGGCAACAGCGGGGCTCAGGAATGCTGCCTTTTAATTGCCCGTCTTTGCAGTCTCACAATAAAAAGTCGACTTCTTCCCCTCCGACAAACCGGAATAAAACGCTGTCAGTGGACGCAGACATACGGAGCCAGACTCTGTGTGCGAAGGCAAGAAAGGGCTGTTTTATAGCTCCAACAAGCCTTTTTTTTTTCCTCCCCGCAAAGTATTTCCTGTCTTTTTTTATCAATATATGTGTTTTCATGCTAATTTAACAAGGTATGGCAGTAATCAGGTGTCCTGGAATGTGGTGGACTCTAAGTGACCCTGAGGTTAGAGATAGGGAGATGGAGGACGCACGCGAACACGTAGCCTCTCCGCTGGTCACGTGCCAGATGCTGTTTGTCTGTTGCTTCGACGACTGAGGCAAAGCAGCACTTTCAAATAGATTTGGTCTTCTTCTAATATGAATATAAAGAGTTGTTGCGGCGCATTGCTACATTTTCAAACCTCACATGTCCTCCAGCAGGGATGATTAATCTCTCGCCCGAAAGCTGCCAGTTACAGAATCAACAGCCCAGTTTTGTGGCCCTGCGGATGACTGGGAATGATGTAACACAGGCTTTTTCTGGTGCTGCACATCTATTTAGATTCTAAACTACAATAAACACTTTCCTCCCAGTAAAACCTGTAAACGCTTAAGAAAGTTGTGTTCTAACTTGCATCGCAGCCAAGAAATGATCCTGTTTAACATACTCACGACTTGTTGTACCACAGTGGCAATATTGGTCCATCTCAACAACTGTTCCATGTCCATTTCATCCATGGTGCCGAACAAATGTGTTCTTATTGATTGTGGGGATCTCTGGCTGACCACGATGTCTACATTTGTGGTCTGGAGCGAAACGTCCCAGGAACTGTTGAATACATTGCCACAACATTTGGTACAGATGTGTGTTGGTATAGATGTGTGTTCCACAAGGTGAATTGAAATAAGCTGGTTTATTATTTAACTTTTCATCCACGATCAGGTCAAATTTGTCCGATATACTTCTTGAGCGCTAATAAGCAGTTCTTAGCATGTAACGTTTGTCATTCAGGGGTTGAAAATTGCCTTAAGCTTTCTAAAATTACCTTTCCACCCACATTAAAATTTCAGCTAGCAAGGACAATTGACAAGCTAGATTAGTTTTGTCACCTGATCACAAGTGATTGCCATTGTGGGCTTGAGCTGTTAGATGTTTGGCCAAAATGAGCTTTATCTTTCTTTGATTTATCTCAGAACTTATGAGCTAAAAGTACTTCACAAGAAAATACATAATTGATTAATCATGGGACTCCCCTGGGGTGTTTACCCTAGGTAAAGACAGATAGATAGATAGATAGATAGATAGATATGCAATAACATTGCAGGGTTGCATTGCAACAGCGAGGGAGAAAAGCTTCCACTTCTCCATGACACTGAATTTGATGAGTGGAGCTCACATCTGTGAAGAAGTCTGTACGTAAGTTCGCGCAAGTTTGCATTTTCGTACCAGCTTTCCAGTAAATCAAGCTTTTTTTCTGGCATCATTTGATTACTGAATGCATTGGTTTCAGAGTTTTTCTATGACATGTAATCCATGTTGGTAGACATGTTTATGTTTGTTTGTCGCGGCGTCGCCAGGAGAGCAGAGCTCTTAGAGAATAAATTACAGTTAACGGCGACACAGCTCCCCTACCATTCTCCACGCTTTTAACACGTGTTTGTCCCTCGGAATTCCCTGAAATATTGATGAATTCTCTGAATGTCAATTGATGCATGTACAGTAGAAGCACTGTTTTTCCTCCCTTTTCTTTCTTCTTCCTCTTCCTCTCCTCTTCTATAGCGCCCGTACTGTATATAAGACGTTCCCGCTAAGCTGAACTCCTGGGGGTGTCTCAGCCTCGTCCTTTATAGTAAGTCGACTGTGTGTGTTGAGGCACTTCCCATTCAGCGTCAGCTCAGAGGAGCTCCTGGTATTTAAAATCACCCAGGCCTACCAAAACATTACTCCGAAGAATCTGCTCGCAATGTTATTTTACTCCGATGTGAGTGTCAAGCCTGGTAGACCATGTCTGCAAACTTTAGATTACAAAGAAATCCCCCCCCCCCCAGCGACTGAATGCAAGTGGCTGAAACTACGACTGTCTGCCGTCTAGTTCTGTGTGACGGAAGTCTGCTGTAGAGCCGCTGCTATTAAGAGGCAAGTTCATGGATCACAAGGCTGAGTAAATGTAATTTTTGGCTCACATTGTTTGGAGGTGCACTGACTTTGACTGACATGTTTAAAGGGGCATTATGGAGTTTTGGTGACGACACTTTAATCAGAGGAGCAAACTGACCTTAAAGGACAACACAGTTTGATCCTGTTTGATCCTACTTTGTTGATATTTGGTGGACCCTGCCACCTTTCTAGCATCCACATTTCAAAACTACACAGTTCCAAAACTACACAGTGCCCCTTTTAAAGGCTCGGTGGAAGAGTCAGGGCACTGCTCTTCCTGTGCGTCCCTTCAGATGTCTTGGGATAGGGTTGCGGAAGTTGCCGTGGAAAAGGACACCTGTGCTGCTCTGCTCGCCCCGATGTGGTTAAAAAAAAAAAAAAACTGGACGGACGAAAAGTAAAGCTTGTGTTACCTGACTGCCTGTGGAGCTCAGTAAGATGAGTGGGCGGCTCTGGGCAGGTTAGCAATAGGAGTAGATTCTCCTTGCACAACATGCTCCTGCTGAATTATTAATTCCTGCCTTTGGCTTGATTGATTTTGCTTGTGCTAATGAGGCTCATTACCAGTCCTATTAACATGTGCCCCGAGTGCGAACGTGCTACCTGATCGGCCCGATCACATGACCCTCTTAGGTCTGCATCTAAAAGGTTACACTTGACCTGCTGGTGGGGTGAGGTCAGTCCAGACGTGAGTCACATTACAAAGGAGGATTCATGCTATTATATCTGGCTATCTGCCCATTCCCTCATTTCCCCCGGCCAAGAGCACAGCATAAAACTTCATTTAAAGGTTTAGTTCAGGTTGCCAGAGCCGACCGGCGCTGGACAAAGCCCGTCCTTGTGTGCGACGGGGCTTTAGCTGAAACTTTAGCTGGCTAAGCGCAGCAGCAGTAGAAGAGGAGGAGAAAAGCGGATGGTCGCGGTGGAACAAGAGGGATCAGGGTTGAGTTTTAACCCGGCCCCTGAATGGCTTGCTGACGTCTGTCCCCTCGGTAACCCAGTCTGATCTGCATAACACAGGCCGGGCCCCGCTATTCACTGTGTTAACAAGACGGCCTGGCAAATAAAACTGTCAGGGCGCCCAGGCATATGAATGGGCTATGGCTCTTTGGGCAGAAAAGAAGAAGACTCAGTATGAGGTAAGGGGGGGAGAGAGAGAAAAGAAGGAGCCACACAATGGAAACTTAGCAGATTTATCACCGGAGCCATGTCCGTGTTTTTGCATGGTGATGGGAAGCCTCCTCGAAAACCACCTCTCTCCCTCCCCGGGCTTGTTTTTTGGACTTAATCTGTGATAGCGCTCGTGCGGGTCAGGAGGCCAGTGACTTGTTAAACTGGGCTTTTCATCGCGTAAACGGTGTGTTTTGTCTTTGTCGTCGGGAGGAGATCTGTTTTGAAGGGGGTTATATTTTGACAGGTCCGCGCGGTCATGTGATGTATGACTGATGCTCACAGATAATGCAAACCCGGAGAGCTGTGGAGCCCTGATATAAATCATAGTTTGACCTTTTGGATTCTCAGACAGGGTTGGGCTGAACTTGTCGCGTCCCATCCCTCCTCTTTTACTCTCTTCCGCCACAGTTGTCTCCCTTGTTTTTTCCCCTCATCTCGTCTAAAACCATCCCTCCCTCTGCGCTGAGGGAAATACACCAAAAAAAACAAAACAGCGTCTGCTTTGCTTCTGCGAGCATCATGCATGGCGGTCACGGAGACAAAGATGGTCTTACGCACGCAGACGGGCCGGGGTCCTGAGGGGGCCTGACGGTCCGCAGCTGAATTTCAATGAAATCCCGGCATCAAAATTCGCGAGCCACGCTTGGTGTGACACAAAAACACACACAGAGGTCGCAGCTACAGAAAAAAAAGCACTCACGGCCGAATTCCTGCTGTATCTCTCATTTCCTCCTCTATTCCCCCCGTTGTGAAGATTGGCTGGGCTTTTAATAATGAGCCCAGGTAAAGGAACATTTGTCACGGAGCGAGCACACAAGCAGGAGATATCGCCTGATTTGTTATTTTGAATGCACGCGGTGTTTCACCGGCGCTGGCAAGAAAGAACACTGTGATCCTTTTGATATGGTTTAAATTAGATATTGTGAGTGTGTGCTCAATCATTGTTAACAACCAGTTGTATTCCCTTTTTCATGCAGAGTGTTTCACGCCTCCTCTGTTTGATTGTGTTGGCTGGGTGTTTATCTGTGGAGCGTATCAGCGTAGAGGAAATGGTCTCTCATCAAACTCTCATCTGGTTTGGATGCAGCTCATAATCATGCACATGTGACACCTCTGGAGACGAAGAGCGTGTGTGTGTGTGTGTGTGTGTGTGTGTGTGTGTGTGTTTTCTTCTGTTTTGCATGTCCTGGTGTGTTTGCATGTAGCATATGTGGCACATGTGGTTGTCAGCCTCATGTGGAAAGGGAAAGATGGATGGACGAAAGAGGGTGTAATCGGTGACAGCAGGTGGTGTCATCTCATCCACCAGGTGGGTCTCGGACGTGTAACGGGAGATCCGGAGAGGTGCTGGGTTGCTCCTGTACTCCAATGTTTGCAATTGCTTTTGTAACTTTCTGTTGCTCCTGTATCATTAGCATCGCACAACATGTTCTTGAAACCTTGTGCATTTTCATTTTTGATTTAAAGGTGCACTATGCAGTTTTGGGGAAGAACTCTCAATGAGAAGAGAAGCCTGAACAAAGTAAATAAACAAACTCTTGTTGTTTTCATGACTGAATAAACAAGCTGACCCTGAAAGACAACACAATTTCATCCTGTTTTACTTTGTTTATATGTGGCGGACCCTGCCACCTTTCTAGCTTCAAACAGTGTTTAGGGACCTTATTTTTATTGTTTACTCAGATGTGGGTGAGCCAAATATGTCTGAGTTTGTATTAAGATCCCATTACTATAATAAATATTACAATTCTGAGTTTGAAATTCTCTTCCAAAACTACATAGTGCCCCTTTAAATGTGCGTGCGAAAGTGGACAAAGCAGTAACATGAGCACATTTCTGCTGTGCAGTCAGTGAACTGTAGTTCCATTTTTCTTCCATTTGTCTGTGAAAGAGAAACAGTCATCCCAGTGCTGTCCCTGGGGAAAAAAAGAAGCACCACATGAGGTCAAATATATGCCAGAGTGAGAGCTGCTTCCTCACCTCAGTACCTCAGACGGGCTGCACTCTCGCCGCTGTTACTCCTCTTATTTTAGCCCGATTCAAGCTGCGCTAATCAAAGGTCAGTGTGTCAGCTCGGCGTTATAATTACTCCTGTCATTTACACAGTGACAGCTATGTTTCTTTTTTTAGCTGCATTTGCCTTTTGTTTCTACAGTGTCGTATTTGTAGGTGTCTTGCTTTACAGATAACAGATCTATGAACAGTTTTGAAGAGAAATGAAAGGACGAGCTGGTTTTATGTACATGATTACATTTTTGAATGATCTGTTCCTGCAGCATTCTTCTCTTTCAAAGCATCAAATTGAGACACCGGCATGTCAGATCAAGTGTGTAAGATGTGCTCCACAGAGGTTTTAAGGAAGCTCTGTGGTTCGGCACTCTGTTCAGCGATTTTCCTCTCATGTGGTGAAAGGCACTAAACTGACCAGCAGGAGGCAAACATGTCCAATCCAGCCACTTTGTTTGCAGCAAGGTCACACCGACGCTCACGGGCACAAGCTCCAAACTGTTTCACAAGAGAACAGAAATTCAGTTTGCTTTTGATTTATTGCATTTAAAAAATAAAAATTAATAAAAGGTCCATCATCTCTGGCATTACTTTTTCTATGTGGGTGAATGATGAACGATACTGAGCTACATCATATAACACCCATAAGACCAAAATAGGCACCAGCATTATGCTCCATGATCAGAAAAAAATGCATTATCTCCTTCAGCTGCTCAAAATACATTGTTGTACTTCAGCACTTTTGAATCATTGACTGCGTTATCTAATCAAACCCGACATATTCTCTTTCATATAGTCTTAAGAGAGCTTTTATTATGTAGGACAGCTGTGTAAGTCTGTGTAGTGTTTCCTGGCAGCTTCTGCAATAAAGCCAGTAGCTTTTCCACCCAGTATGTTCCCTGCTCTTCTTATCAAGGTCATCTCCAACAGGTGCTCATGAATTTGGATTAAGACTGATAGGCATCAGAAAAGTCCTTTTAGTCCCTTGCAGAAGATGACATGTGGGTGTTTTTCAGCATAATATGCTCTTATTGACTCGAGCATGGAGATGAACTGAACAGTGTTATTAAATCTGTCTCTCTTTTACCGACTATCTACGGGATCAGTCCATTTTTACACACTCATTTAAAACCATTCAAACTTTTATTTGAAAATGAATTAAAAGTAATGCAGCCCAGGTCCAAATCATTGTTTCATGTAATGTTTTTTTTAATGCTTCGCTGTTTCTCCACACGTCAGTTCTTTTTGTATGGATGAGAGGTGTTAGTGATGGTAGAATGAGTTACTACCTGGGGACGAGATGTCAGTCAGAGCTGGAATGAGTGAATGAGGAGATCCATACAAAAATCCCACAGTGTGAAAAGTATTGGTCGTTTCGGTGAGAAGCTGGGTTACTAGCAACACTGTCCAGAGCTGGAAAAACATACTGAAGTCATGAATACATTAAAGGATGTGAATGAAATTAGCTGTAAATTCTATTTTTGCACTCTGTTTCTGTAAATTAGCATGCTTGTAGCCTCGTATCGCTTGCAGCTGGTTTTCACCCATCCCAAATCAGCAAACCTCTGTAATTCACCCTGACCTGTTCACCAGCGATGCTAATTCACCCCGATTTTTGCCCTGGTGCTGATCCATGCCTTAATGAAGGCTTAGCGTGCTAAGCTGCCTTTGAACTGTCACTGGAAATAAAAGGGAGGCAGGCTCAGTGCTGTCATACGCACAGCAAGTTAGCATTTACTGCGCTCTGGCCTACAATTCCAACCCGCCCACCCCGGTAGAGAGTTAATTCATGTCATCCTGAATGTTCCCATGTTAGTTTCTTCATGCACTTCAGCTGGGCAAGCTTCTGAATTTGTGCTAGCTGATATCATTGAGCTGCAAATGATTTTTGCTCTTTGTGCTTTGAACAAAAGCTGATCTTTCATTGATTGTATAGTTCAGGCGTTAGTGTAAGAATTTGATCCAAGAAATAGTTACACACCCTATATATATATATATACATATCTACCACCTCTTCCCATCTCTTTCACCTTCCTGACTAAAAAAGGTGTGAAACACATTATCACTGGGCCGAAGCAGTTTCCATTTTGTGTTGGAACACACACACACACACACCTGCTCAACTTCATTTTCATTCAGAGAGTTTGCATTCTCATTCCTGTTGTGTGAGCTCTGTGGTTTCCTACGAGTCGCACAAGTTCCCAGCAGTCTTAACAGCTACACACAAACTCATGGGGTTGCTTGAAAACACTTAATGGATTAGATTTGTCTCAGAATCATTACAGCCTCTCTCACATCAAACTCTGATTTCCTTATCGGCTGAATGAATTAGTGGATTTGGCCCGGCTCTGGAGACGTTACACGCTTTGTTTTTTGGTAGAAGCAATTTAGGGAGGCAGGTAAACGATTGCAACAGTTATTCTCATTATTGATTTAAAAGTCTGTCTATAAAATGTCAAGATAAAGTGAAAAGGAAAAACCAATTCCAATGATACAATAAAAGTCTGAGGTTTCTTTTTCCATTTGTTTATTGTTAAAAATTCATATTCAAATTCATAATGATAAACAATACTAAGAGTCTGTTACCATGCTAGCACTTTCTCCGGAAAAGTAGACTTGTAAAAAGTGGAAGCAAATCCAAAAGTGCTGTGCCTTGTTTAGTGTAGTTTAGTATAAACACGATTCAGCAGCTCCTCAGGAGGAACAAAAATGAGAGCCCATGAATGAAAGCAGCACTACAGTCCATCATGTCAACTGTGACACATCTTGTTTTTATTTCTTACAACAATAATCTAACATCACAAATAACCAAAAGAAAAGCTGACTGACAATGGTGCTAAATGAAAGGCCAGCGTATCAAAACTAAATTTTAAGTCCTCCTCCCTGGACCATGAACATCTTAACCAAATGTCATCGCAATCGATCCTGTAGTTGTCAAGATATTTCAACAAAATCCCCCAAAAGTCGAAACCTGCTGGTTGTGCTAGAGGAAAAGTTATTAAATGGAAATAATTTGGGTACATCATCTAGAAACCTTTAATTAAACTTTGGTGTCAATCTATCAAGTAACTATTACCGGTAGCTATTATTGGAGCTTGAGAAGAAGGAAGTAAAGATAAAGTTACCTTTGAATATTTTTCAGCCAATTCCATCGCAAGCATCAACCAACCTCATGTCTGCACTAAAGGAGAATCCTGGCAATCCCCAGAATCATTAGGTTTCATCCTCTGGGAACAGTGAATGTCTGTACAAAATGACACTGCAATCCATCCGATAGTTGTCAAGATGTTTTAATGAAATCCCCCCAAAGATAGGAGTCAAAACCAAAAGTTTCCAAATGGGAATCACCAAAGTCTCTAGAATGCATCCTCTGGGGACCTTGATTATTTTTTAAGCAAATTACATGGATAACAATCCAACCTCATTTAGGTGCCAAAGGAAAAGTTGGGGAATCCCAAAGGTCATCAGGATTTATCCTCTGGGAACCATGATTAATAATAATAATAATAAATGATAAATAAAAGCACTAAGAATAATAAATAATGACAAGTAATAATAAAAGAAAATGTTATGTTAATCCATCCAGTAGTCCTTATTGTCAAGATATTTCAGTCTGGTGCTGACCAGACGATTGGCTGTTAGACAGACTGAGAAATTGTCAATAAGTGTATGGATTTCCGCTTCATGAATGACGTTGATATTTGATTAGTTGTAAATTGTTATCAAGTCTGTTAACTGACTGATTAATTCAGCAGTAGATGGATGCATGTAGGCAACATATGATTGACAGAAAAATTAAAGAGTAAATATTTCTCGTAAACAAGTGCTCTCTTGTTTCTCAGTTGCCCTTTTTTTTAATTTCCTGCATTTATCTATTGTTGTCTTTAATCTTTCTTCATTCTTTCACTCATTCTACAATCTGTACCACAACATCCACCTCAGCGCACCACTAACACTTCCTCTCTGTGCCCTCTTCTCTCTTCCTCCCTGCATCCATCCATCCATCCATCCATGCATCTCCTCATCTCACCAGTTTAAAGACTGCAAGCCCAGTGCAGCAAGGAGGTTTAAGCAGTGCACCACTTCAAAGACCTCTTTGATTATCTCCTTCTCATGTTTTACCCCCCCAAGTTCTCAACATCCAGCCACCTGTTCCTGTCCGGGGGCTGTGTGGAGGGGAAAACCCTTGATCAGACCTTTACCGACATTGTAGTATGAACACACAGACCTGGAAGGATTTTAAGACTTCCTCAGATTTGGGAAAAAAGGGTGTCCAGTTTTTATGTTTAGGATTGTAGCAGCCAATAGAGGTCACCATTGTACAACAGCAACAGCAGTATTACAAGCCAAAGTTTTAAAATGACTGGCAGCGGGTGTATTTTCAGAGCTACTGTACGTCACGGGACAGAGATGATTACTTTGTTTATTAGGTCGACCTCATGAGTTCGGGAGATGCTGACGGTTTCTCCTTGACTCCCATTACTTTAATGACTTCTCCCATTTTCATTACAGACCCCCAAAAATCCCAGCAGAGCCCAAAGCCTCATTTGTCCAAAGGCAAAAAGAGGAGCTTGATGACTCTGCAGTGTTAGATTATTTGATTGGTTTATTGATTTAGCAAGCCCACTGATTATTGGTTGGCTTAAGTAGCATATTGTCCCCTGAGAATTTGACTGTCTAATATTGGAGAAAGGGCCCAGACAGCCACTCCATCAAACAGCACTGAGGAGAAAAAAACACAAGGCTGGTTCGCTGTGTCGACGGAGCATTTTGATTCCTCGGACCAAATGTGTCAACAAGAGAACATGTTTGTCTTTTTGAGCTGATTGAACTCTACTCGCGTCACCGCTTTGACCCTTGCATATTCCTCTCTGTACTTCTCTGTGTTTTTCTCTCTCTTCCTCCCCCTGTCTGTCTGTGTCTCCGTGTGATTTGTCATCATCTGAGGAGTGGGCGAGGTGTCGTCTTAGTTCTGCTCGCAGTTCTGCATGAGTCAGGGCCGAATCTAATAGGCTGGATGAGCTGTGATGCGGTTCCTGCTTCTGTTCAGCTGGTTCGACAACACTTTTTTTCCCCCGCCGTTGTGTGTTTTTTGCTGTTTTTCCTCAGCCCATGTGTCTGTGTATACACGTGTATGCATTTGTGTGTTTGTGTGAGTATTAATAGCGGAGAGGCTCTTAAGTGAAGGCTGCATTTCATGGATGAGAGAGTAGGCTGGCTCCCAGTGCCAAGCTGTACAGGTATCTATCAACTGATCTGGGTGCAGAGGGATTGGAGGGAGGGCAGGAAGCGCGAGATGAAAAAGGGCTGTGAAGCATGGCCAGCTTCCTCTGATAGAGGCCCGAGAGAAGTAACACACTGCTTCGGTGAGACATCAGGTCAGCACATACACAAAGCAGAGAGAAAAACAGGAAGACTACTGTAATGATGGTGGTTGTGTTGGGTGATGCTGAAGTGCCCATCAGAAGCAATTCAGAAACACCAATGTATGATTTCTCAGGTTAAAGTGAAACTCTCGCCAAAAAGCAACCAAGGCTTTATTTGTGGATGAATATGAGTCAAACTTTCGTGTAAAAGCATAATTACGACAAAAGAGGCACTTTTAAGATTTACTGTAGTTTTGTTTTCGGGCAAGCTAACTTTCAATGGAATCTGACATATAAGATTTTTGCCCACAGATGTGGTGTAGCTCTGAGCATGTCGGTTAGTCGGGTGAAACATCTCGACAACTATGGAATGGATTTCAATGATATTTTTTTATAGGTATTCATGCTCCCCAGTGGATTAATCACAACGACGTCAGTGATTCCTTTACTTTTCCTCTAGCACCAACATAAAGGTTTATATCTGAGATATTGTGTGCAATGTCTTTTTTTTATGGATCGCCATGAAACAGATATACATGCCATAAACTTTTGTTTATGACAAAATTAAAAATTAAAAAACACCCAAAAAACCATCAGTCTCAGCTATGCTTTGTGTGTGCTGCTAGTTAGCAAATGTTAGTATGCTCACCATGCAGCCAAAAAGCTTGACTTTCTATGTATAAAATGACCAGGATCTTCTGCTTCTTAGGCCCAACAGAGTATGCGCACTGGAGTCTTCCTCTGACTTTTGTGGTTTAGCGCCCAGATGACTCAAATGGGTATACACTCTTTTAATCTTGTGGCTCTTCTACACTTCAATTGTAAGCTCATGGGGAAAAAAGGTCTTATTGGTCCCTAGTGCATCAGGTTATGTTGTAATTACATGGTTTGGTGCTAACATGTGAAACTATGATGGGGAACATGGTGAACATAGCAAACATTTGACCTGCTAACAGCATGCTAACTTTTTTACTGAGCATGTTAGCACGCTATCATTGGCACTTTGCTCCAAGTACAGCTGTGCCTACATACAGCCGCATGCTAGCATGGCTGTAGACTGTTAGTCTTGTTGATAAGGATCCCTTATAATAGTTTTTTAAAAATGTGCCAAAGATATGTGCCGGGAAATGCATTTCTATGTCTGGGCAATTTGCAAGCCCAAACTACTTCAAACATAACTTTGGCATTATTGTACGGCAATTTCCTTGTTCTTCTCGCTGAAATGTTAGCTTGGTTGATTTATCGTTCCTACAATAACCTCTGCGTTCCTTGAGTTGATTTTTTGCAGACACATTTTCGTTTCAGATTGCAGAGACAGATTGAAGCGATAGATGGATAGATTGATGATTCATAAACGCACACATCTCACATTTTCCCTGTGCATGCTGAAGCCCGTTCAGGCAGGAGGATGTGAGGTTGACGAGTGCTTTTAAGGCTTGTGTGTTGCAAAGAGATGGCGTGGGCACAGACATTGAGTCATCTGGATTAAGATGGATGGAAATGAGGAGCCAGTAATTCAGACACCTGACAGAGTTACCTTTGCAATCAGACTGAAGTCATCATCACACCTATTGTGCAAAAATGCGTTCTCTGTTGCTTCGGCTTAAACCACTTAGACCTCCACATATTTGAATGTTGCACTCATACTCTGTCTCTCTGTCTCTATCTTCCATTATCGCTCATCTGGCCAAGTTTATTTGTGCAGGTTGAGCGGTTGCCAAGGAGATGAATGCGCTGTAAGTTTGCTGCTGCCTTGACAGTGGGCCAGACCAGTAATACTGCATTATCAGCGTGACAATAGCAGCAGAACAAATAAGAATAAATAGAGGGAACATGCAGACGAGAGGAAGGGAAACTGAGAGACGAAGAGGCTGGTGTTGTGTACTTGACAATGTGTGTTTTTCTCTCTCCTTGTGGTCAGTATACTGAGTAATAGGGGCTGTATAGGCAGAGTTGATGCCCAAGGGGAATTAAAAATTGTTTTTGAGGTTGCTTATTGGCCATTGCTCAATGAAATGTTTTAGTGTTCCATGATGTGAAAGTTGTACAAAAGCATTTGACCCCCGCTGAGAATATACACGTGGGAAACACTTTTCATTTCCCGATGAAAACTACCAGAACATCGGCATCCAGTTGCTTCAACCCAAATAGATTGAATTTGGAGTGCACACCATGTCCTGGATTTGATATCCAATTTGTTCAAACGGAGCGACTCATTCATTTCCGTTACAGGTTGATTTATTCTGGTCTTTAATCTAATAGATGCTCTAATCAGCGGGAGAGTTAAGTGCTTCGCTAGAATATCAAATGGTTTGAATTTTTGCCAGTGACATTTGATTGACTTCCTTTCCGCGGTACATACAACAGACACGCACATTAAGAGAATCAAACCCAGACTTCTGTGGCGTGGAATACTCCAATGCATATGAGGAGAAATTTCCCGGGTCCATTCTTCACCGAGCGGTGAGGCCCTGAGAGTGCTGGAGTTGCGGAGGAATGCCTTCCATTTGTAATGTTTGAAAGTCTTGTGAAACCAGAGAGCAGAGTAACTGACCAGCGAGGTAGCCTTTCATTGTAAACCCCATCTGTGGTTTAGTTCTCAACCTGATACGGTTGTAGTCTTGGCTGGCAGACAGACTGTAGCGATTCTCAAATTTGATGTTGAGAGAGCTCAAATTAGCTTTGACTATGATTGTGATATTCAACACGGGGCACATGTGTGGCCTGGTTAGTTTGGAAAGTTAAATCAATGCACACCTGGAAATGTAATCAGAACGAGAGCCTGCAGTCGCACCTTTTCACTCGGTCCAGTTTAACATGAACAGTGTGACTGTATCACACATTTGTCTCGGGGGGCTGATGCAGTGCCAGTAATGTGCGATCACGCCTTCTGTGCTCTCACATCGGCTCTCCCATCGGTTCCCTGTCATGTAACAGACCTGCATGTAAGCCGGTGTTATCCTGTCCAGCCATGACAGTGAATGTGACTTAGCTAAGTGACAGCGTGACTGCAAAGTCCAGAGGCGGAGAGCAGAATGGGCTGATCTGTTGAATCAAAAGGCCGTTGTATGCATGTCAGAGGTCAGCTTTTAACCAGCAAATCCCCCTTCTCTCCCATCTAATCCCCCACCCTGGGGTTTTCCCACACCACAGGGCTCATCTTGGACCAACCAGAGGGCAGACAGACAGGCGTGATGGCTCCCGAGAGCCTCCATAAGTCTCAGTCTAGATAAACTTGTGTCGTTTATTGGTCCAGCAAAGATCTGCTTGCCTGAAGGTAGAGCAGAACTATGGCTACAACTCAAAGCCTACAGTATTTAAAGAGGTGTTACAGTAAATTCAACGTTTCATTATGTCAGACGATTAATGTTGTTCTTATTGTGTCCATTTATTAAATTAATTATTAATTATAAAAGCAACACATTTGTTATAGAGATTGATAAACATGGGGGTCGCTCCAAAGGCTTACACTTCTTTACAAAAAGAATACAGCTTGTTTTAGTGGATTGCCTCTTTGTGATTTTAACCAACAGCTCTGACCCCAAAAATACGATGACACAGCATCGTGTCACCCCTGTTTCCCAAGTGAATCACTGAGTTGGATGCTCCATACTACATGTAGCACTTTAGCACCATCCTAGGTTAGCTAGCTTGTGAAAGTTGTTAAGCTACTAATTCTTTGCCAGTGAATTCGCATAATCGTATTGTCCAGTGTCAAGGCTAATTTCTTGATGTGCAGTTTTCCAACAGCCACCACCATTTTCTGTGTGAGGTAGAACTAATGCTTAAGCAGGCTAGCGCTCTATACAATTGTGTAATCTAATTTTCTGTTTGTGGCAAGGTTTGATATTCATATTTCATATGACTACCTCAGAGTTGTCCATTGCCCAGTATTTTGGCAATGATAGCTAGCTTCTATCTTTCAGCTTGGCTTTGGCCATGTAGCCTACCCGTAAATATAGTTTGGACCATAAATAAGCTGATAAACCTCAATTTATTTCAACCCCTTGGTTGCATTCCAAAACTGAGATACAGGAATCTTTTTGCATTTAAGACATTCCCTAATTTGTGGGCAGAACTAGGCTATACAAAATGCTAGCTAGCAAAACGGCTGCAAAGTCATCATTTTCAGAGAAGCTACAGAGTGTGTTCATATGTTTTTGCACTTGTTAATGACGAGTTACTAGCCAATTTATGACTTACTCTGGTGAGATTATAAGGTTAGCAGCAGGGGTTTAAGTTTTCAGTTCTGCTCATTCATTACGCCAAGACTGTGTGAATGCAGCTATACTTAAACGTGCAGCAGTCAATTAAGCTTAAACTCTGATTATGTCAAACAAAGCTGGATTTACAGCTGGGCAAAGTGGGCAGCTGTCTTGGGGAGTCATCTTTTAGGGTCCCAAAAGGCACAAACACCTTGTGTCACTTAGTTTTACACAATTTAGGCATTTACAACAGTATATGACCATAGATGAGGCCCATGTTATTACCTAATCTTATGCCCCTGTCACTGTGAATTAATTTGTTGTAAGTATTGGTTGTTTTATATGGGCAAATAATGAGTTTTTGATGTATAGTCTGCCTTGTTTCCTGTATTTCAAAGAAACATGAAGGTGGCAGCACACAGATTTGTGCCTCAGGAGCCTCCAGCACATTTCTCTCTGCTGGTGTTATCACATTTGCTCTCACGGAGAGTCAGCAGTTCTGGCCAGTAAAGCCGACTGCTTAGTCAGGCAGGCTCGAGACCTGCACTCTGCACCTCTGCATTCTTTCACAGTGAGCTTTGCTTTGCCTTGCCCCAGTTCAACCCCCCTCTGTAAGAAGTAATGTTGCCTGGGGCCGACGCAGACCACATTACACACACTCACACTCACATGCATACGCTCATCGCTTCCCCCAAACAGACCGAATCGCTCATTTGGTGTGGAGATCAAAGACTCCAATATTTATAAGTGGTCTTGGGGTGTAATTTGTTTCTCGTTTGATTCTGGCGGGAGCGATTCCCCCCGTCTTCCCCTTTTATTTTTTACCCGTGTGTTTATTTATTTATCTGTTTAATCCAAACCTCTTCATCCTCATTACAGTTGCTTTAATGTCCTCGGCGTGCCGAGGCTAATTGATATGTAATGAACGCCGTGTGAGTGCACTCGGAGTGAAATGTAAATTGTTTGCCTGCAGCTGTGGTGATGAAACAGGAGGAAGACAGATTGGATAAGCCGCAGTGTATGGAAAGTCCTGTCTCCTGTCATGTGGGAACGCGGAGCTGTATATTTTTTATGGCACATCTTTACTCCCATCTGGTTGGCTTATGAGACTCTAGGCTTTGTTTGTTTGTTTATCTTCTAATGTGTTTTAAAGGCCGTTTTCATCTTCCTAGCCCCCTTTTATAAGCCGCCGTTTGATCCGCATCTGTCACGGCCGTGCGTAATGGCTCCCCAGTTGTTTCCTGATCTGGTTTTCCAGCCAGTCAGCTCGAAGCCTCGTGCCTCTGATTGACACATGCGAGTAAATATCTTGTAATGACAACAGGGTCAGATGGATAATTGTCGACATAATGGGTGCGTGCTTTGTCTCCCGCTGCTTCTGCTGTCGGCGTCCTCAGACAGGTGGGATACGAGTGTGTGTGCGTGTGGGACATGCGGGAGGTGACAGGTATGGGTTAGCATGTGTGACAGCAGGTGCTGAACGCGGCAGACTCTTTGGGTAATTAAGGGAAGTCCTGCGGCAGGTGTAGCCCAAGCATGACCAGGTGCACCTGTATGCGTTTGTGTGTGTGTGTGTGTGTGTGTGTGTGCGGCACGTGCCTGTAACAATGGCCTCAGCAGAGTTAAAACCTTGTAATATTTAATAGCTTGACACCTGAGCCGGAAAGCGTGCCTCGGTTTATGTCTCATCGTCAGGTGGCTCTCAGCCCAAACATCCAATCTCATGTTCCAATCTGAAAAACAAAGCATGATGGGATGGTCGGCAGCGGGACGCCGAGCATGTGCGTGACCTGATGTGACACACTGACCTTGCTTTTCTCTTTATTTGTGCCTGTCCGGAAAAAAATAAATAAAAATATTCATTAGTCACTGCTCGAGGCTCTTTCCCTACCCTCTCTCTTTGTGTGTTTGTGTGTGTATGTGTTATTCATTCATTCAGAAGACATACACACAGATGTCAAGTTGATGAAAATTTAATTGAACTGCTTCACTACTTCACCCCTCTCTCTCTCTCTCTCTCTCTCTCTCTCTTTCTCTCTCTCTCTCTCTCTCGCGCTCTCTCTC
>CAEMYA010002158.1:310345-326210 GCA_903131615.1 Diplodus sargus
AAAAAAAAAAAAAAACACCTATGGAGGATTTTGCGACATGATGGCTTCCTCTCGCACCATAATCAAAACACCACATGGAAGTTCGTCCCTCCAGTTCAGAAACTCCTTTCCAAGGAGCTTTGAAGCTGTTCTGGTGGTCCTAAATGTTATCACATCACACAATGTTGTCTTTCGTTCCTTTATTTAAACAACGGGAAAGACATAGCAGTTTATTTGGACTTTAAATGGAGTTTATTGAGACGGAAAGAAAAGCCCTGGTGGGGTCTGATCTTCGACAGTAACAGACACTAAATCACACAAACACCTCTGGTCGGTGGGCGTTTCTGACTGAAGCCTTTGAAAGAACTCGTTTCTGTGTCTCAACATGATCTTGACTTTAAAGCAGTATTTAATCACAGTGAGTGGGCACACTAACCTGCCTATTATGAGTCCAGATTTGGTAACTCCTTTGTTATTCGGTGTGCTCATTAAGAGCAATCAGCTCCCCGGTCCAGTAAATGGGTAATCTGGGCCATTCACTTAAAAATCTGTTTGCTGAGTGCAGTCATTCTTGAGGTGTTCAGCTTTTGTTTAGATTGAGGTCAATAGTCCTAATGAGACGTGTTCATTCTCCCCCCCGTCGTCATGCTGAAAACTGATTTCGTCAGTTCGAGCCGTGTCCCTTTTCCACCCACTCCGACGCTGTCGTTCTCTTTGTCCACTTTTGCGTCACCGCAGCTCATTCTTAAACTCTTCTCAGTGATATTTCTGAAGGTCTTTATGCCATGAGTCATCCCATTTCACTGCAATTTAGTCCTGAAATAGGTCTGAATTGCGACAGCATCAATTTATTCCTTTTGGGAGACAGTTTTTCAGGTCCTTAATGGAAAAAGGTTGAAGCAGAGTTGTGGTTCTGTGGAGGCGGGCATAATATGAGGTCCTGTCCTGAGCCGCTGTGTGGGATGTCTACTGTTTTGCTGTTGACAGCTTCCCTTTCCACAAGTTCTTGTCTTTATGTGCGCTGAAGAAAATCTTTTAAATACTTGTGAAAAGTGAAACATGTAGATTTGCTCCTCTCCATTTCCGAAACACTAAACAGAGCATCCGGGCCTTGACACAATAGCACTTACAGTCCTGGCAGGTACGGACAGTTCCTCTCTGCATTGTTCAAATCCCACAGCTGCAGAAGCATCCAAGGCCGGTCCTGCTCAACACACCAGAGCTCTCAGTGATTTGTGTGGTGTCTAATTTGTTCTCCATATGGTGCATACACACATACGTACGTGGTTAAACCCTCCTGACCTTTATTCCATCTCTCTTCTGCAAATGTAGCCTCAACCGGGCCGCAGCCGCTCTCAATAAGCCTGTTAGAGTGCAGCCTCTAAGTAAAGGTGCAGGTTGGCTGTCCCTATCAACTAGCATTAATCTGCTAGATTGGATATAATGAGCCGCATGGGATTCATCAGCCACTCCGACCTGTCTGCAGATCTGCGCAGCGTACAGCTTTTCTGGTTAAATAGAGAGCCTGGAGGGCAGACGTGTAAGACAAAAAAACAGGGTTTCTGTGGACGCCCGCTCCCAGTGTGTTGGCTTTATTAGAGCGTCACCTCTGATTAAACCACCTCAGAGGAACGCCGTTTTTTCTGACCAGAGCACCTCACAGGGGTGGGACTTTGATGTAGAGGAAATGAGCCTTGACCGGGAGACACCAGGGAGGAGAGGTCAAATCATCACTGGATGAGTTTGAGAAGAGGCAGAGGCATGGCGTCTCAGCACGCTGAACTCTCGAGAGTTATGCAACTTTTCCTAAGAAAGTAGCGAGACAGAGGGAATGAGATGGTGAGAAAATCTCTGTGTGGGTATCTGCTGCATTTCCAGGTGGTGTAAATTGGCTGCTGTGTACAAAGATGGTGACCTGTTGCCTCACCACCACCAGAAGGAATGATTATTCTTCCACGCAGCGAGCTTTGAAGTTGCTCTTTCTGCGTCTGTTTTTCCTCTTGATCTCCCGTTTTCACTTTCGCATTGATTTACATCTTCATCTTTCCAACCTTTGTAGTGCAAAAGACAAGCTCAATTTAATTTCAGCTAATGAGTGCTGGATTTTAGAGAGCGATATTTTTTGGGCGATGAGGCAACCTTTTTCAGGTGAAAATTTGCAATGCAAGTGGTGTGGATAGTACCGTTTGAAAAATAGGGCAGCGAGGCGCATTTAGAAGATTCATCTGGGTTTGACGAACTTCTACAATTTCATTACTTGGCAAAAGTGATGCCAGTTAGAAAGTTATTGTAGTCCGAATTTACAATGAGGTAATGATGATCAAAGGACTGTAAAGTGAAGAGTTACGGTGATATAGGGAGAGAGTGATAAAACCAAAGTCATGAACTTGATACGGCCCAGTCAATCTTTTAATCTGTTGATCTGTATCTCACTGTGAAGTCATGTTCATGTTGGTTGAAACAGTGTTAACAGTGTGTATTCAATTACTTCAGTTGCTGGCGGAGCATTCAGGTGTGCTATTTCCAGTATTCACAAAGTGTGTTTACCATTAACAGTCTTCTAAAATGCTGATAAAAGTTCATCAGAGTTTCTTCTTAAAAGGTATTCATTCAATTTGATTAAAGGGGCAGGATGTAAGAATTGGCCACCCCGCAAATTATACTCCAAGGACAGCAAAGCATAGCACAAGAGAAACTGCTAACCTCTCAGCTGGCGGTCAGGACTGGTAGCTCGGAGTACAGGCAGTGTGTTGGTCACGTTTACACCGCTAACGCAGGAGCTCTGGTTGATTTTCACCAGATA
Organism: Diplodus sargus; assembly: GCA_903131615.1. Classification (NCBI taxonomy): domain Eukaryota; kingdom Metazoa; phylum Chordata; class Actinopteri; order Spariformes; family Sparidae; genus Diplodus; species Diplodus sargus. The sequence continues at coordinate 313,128 of CAEMYA010002158.1, forward strand.
TCTCTGAAACATAATATATAGACATCATTGACACAACATCAAAACAGGATATTTGTTGAATATAGCCACGAAACTGTGTCTGAAATCCCTGCCTTGCTCAGTCACTCACTAACCGCTATACAATACGCCATCCATCCATCCATCCATACATACATACTGGGCAGAAATTGTAAGAAAATACGATTCCAGACATTTTTGGATCATCATCATGAGATGTAAAATCACACCACACCAGAGTATTTTTTGCATCCAAATACAATTTGAAATATCGCATTGATGACATCATCAAGGTTAGAGAGGTTCCAAAGCAACAGGGGACATTATACAGTCTGTAAACTTAATTTTGTTTGTAAAATCAGTAGAAAGCTCTTTTAATTATGGGAGACCCGAGTGGATTACAGTTCTCGTTACTGTTATGAATCACACCTGTGCTTTCTCTGCTCTGACAAGTCCAAACGTCTTCGACTGTGTCACATCGGTTGAATGGAACCATCGTTGATGTCATTAGTTCCACCTGTGCTGCTCCCGCTGTAATGCGTCAACAAGTCATTAGAAAGGCTTAAATCAAATCTTTGCTGGTTTGTTAATTGTAAATTTAGTAGCTCAATTTTTCATTTAAACCAGATCGATCAATTGAAAAAGATAATTAGTGGACTAATCGATGAAGAAAACACTCATTTGCAGGGCCAATACAATTACTGCGCTCCCCTCCTCAGTTGTAATATGCAGCTTCTCTTGAGATCTAATCAAGCATCCAATTACTACCAGTGCCCCAAATCAAGAAATTAATTTAAGCCTCACTACATCTCTCATAAAAACAAACAATTCCCCTCATTTACCACTTTTATTTTTTTGCCTCAGAGAAACTTTTCTTCTGTTGGATGGCAGTGTTTCAGACTGAAGTTCATTCCACTGATCATGCAGGCTCTCCGTGGCTTCAGCCCTCATTTCGTTCTTCTAACTGCCCTGGAGTATTGTATTTCATATATAATGAGGAAAAAACATATCATGGCAGATATTTCCATCAGCAGATTGTCATATGTACCATTGTCTTGAGGTTTCCCAGTCTGCTTTGTTTAATAAACTACACCGTCCAATATACGGCTGACACAAAGCAGTGAGCAGCATGGCAGCACTCCAAATTACTGGTGGGTCTTTCTGGCCATTTGTATTTTGTCTGCGTCCGAGCTGGGCCGGGGCTGGTAGTTGACAGCAGATGATCCCTTCTTTAATGAGATTTTTTTTTACCCTCTTCTCTGTCTCGCTTCATGGCGCCACAAGGGAATCATCTTAGGCAGATAGAAGCTATGAACCATGAAGAGAAGGAGCCTGGACACAGATAGGACACCAGGTCAGAGACAGGCAGACAGACAGGGAGGGAGGTAGGGAGGAACAGAGGGAGGGAGAGAGAGAGAAAGGGAGAAATTATGGTCATTGTCATGCACTGACAGATGCCTAGCTCCCCTCCTCTCAGCGTAACTAGTTGTCAGTCCGTCTTGATGTTCATTTCAGATATGAACATCGACATGCAGCGATACAGTCTGTGTTCCTGACGGATCAGACGAAGCCACATTTTGCTGTTCATGGGTGTTGATGTGTTCGATGTCACACTGAGTGACACAATCTATTTTTCATGATATTCCAATAGAATATAGTTTATCGCTGCGCAATAAGCATTCATGACTATCCATAATTGATGTCTTTTGTTTCAGCACTTTATAATTATCGTTGTATGTCACGTTCAGTACATCTCAGCCCGGCGGGTTGTCAGGGTGACGTTCAGAATTCATCTGAATTCATTTACAGCAAGATCTTGGATTTGCAACACATGTCACGCTCCGTCCCTCCACCCATCTATTATTCATCCGTCGCATTCCAGATTCGGTCTGGAGAAGGGGCGTTCAATTAAAATTCACAGAGGTCCGGTTTGAGAACATTTCCTCTAACCGAATTTCAGACCAACGCATTGTGATTCAGCGCCGTAGATGGTGCACTAGCCTAGCAATTTGTGTTACAGCTGTATGTAGTATACAACTGACTGTCAAATCAAATGAAGAAGGTACAATTTAGTAATTGTATCAGTCCTCACATTGAACTGGAGGGATTATGAATAATAATACTTTATTTTAATGATGAATAAATATTCCTTTCTCATTTCAAGTAAAATGAAATCAAGGTTAAAATAGAAATGCTTCAACATTTTTTTTTTTTTCTTAAGTGATAATAGAATCTGGGTCTGGTCTGCGTCCGGCCACAGTCCATTAATTAGTGGCCTCAGGTCTAGAGTTGATGTAGTTGGACCCATCCAATCATGTTTTCTATCTGCTCTTCTGGTGATGGAGGGCTGGCCTCCAAAACAGCAACCAAAAGGTAGAAAAGCAGACAAACCAACATGAATAGACAAACACGTGTAGGATCTTTAAGGTAGATCCTTTTTAATACATCTGCATGTCTTTGACTGTGGGAGTAGACTGGAGCATCTGTGTAGCTGGTATACACACTGGAGTTACTTTTCCTGTTTTTCTATTTTATGATATCTACTTTTAGGTGGCATCTGATCTTTTTAGCCTTAATCATGAATCATGGTTAAAAAGACGGTCATAACGGTTCGTTGGTTGGTCATCCACATTGCCTACACTTTAAGTATACAATTCATCAACGTTCTTTCCCCCATGTTCCTTTGATTACGTCTTGGTTGAATAATCAAATCTTGAATTTGAATTTTATGCCTTTTCCACGTTTACAGAGTGGACTAGTCTATCTAATTAGAATCTAATTGCCCATCATGCAAGTTAACACCAGATGTATGGAGGTCATTTATCTGTCCCATTAATCTAGCGATCTATCCAACCACCATCCAGCCCTACAGCCGGCCAACCCCCACCCTCCATTGTGACTGATGACTTCTGCTTGGCACCAACAAATCATAATGAGCCCATCTGACAACCTTTATGGTGCCTTTTATCCTGAAAGGAAAAACACAATGGGAAGTCTGTCAATGGAAAAGTGAGTAAATTCACCGCAAATTACCGTCTTTATTGTTTACCAGAGAAAGTGCGGACGCAGTGGGAGTGATGGAGGAGGGGAGAGGTGGTCAGAAGAAGATGATACACAGGTAGTGAGGAAATTGTGTATTAGCGCGGTAACCACATCCTCGCCATTGTTACAATCCCACTGTGCCCGCATTGTAGCATGTGGGGTCTGACTTTGAGCCTGCTGCTTTCAAAAAGCCTCCCTGATCATTCCTTTGTTCCTCCTCTTTTCCTCCCCTTCTCCCCCTTCTCCCTCCTTGTCTCTCTCTCCAAGCGTGCCTTCCTCAGAGAGAGGTTTGATATATGACATCTGTTTGAGTAGAATTGGATTGTGGACATCCCTAGTGGCACATGGAAATACATCTCCGGTATTTTCTCCATGCACTGTGCATCTGGTATGCGGGATGAAGCTGTAGAGAGATAGAGAGGGAGAGAGAGAGAGGGGGAAGAAGGAAGGAGGAGGTTTGGGTTGAAAAGGAAACAACTAAAACTCACTCATTCGCCACCGAAATGGCTCCCTGAACTACCAGTGATCCCAGCAAGGGGAGAACAGAGGGAAGGAGGAAACAGAGAGTGCGAGAGAATCCCTCAAGAGAAATGAGGGGGGAAGTGAGGCTGTAAAGAAAGAGGAAGGCCAACAACAAGCCCTGTTAAACTGACAGGCTGCTGCCAGGAAGCTTATTGCCTTGTTTCCATCTGAGTGATAGACCGTCTTAAACTCCTCTCTTCCTCCAGTATCCACTTTGACCTGTTTCCTGTCTAAATGTACATCCACTGATAAAGCAGAGGAATTAGGCACTTTAGCAGCTCTCTGTTAAAGCCACTAAAGAGACGGGATTTCCTTTGTCACAGTGAAGTTATTGACCCCCTTGTACTCGCAGTCTTCTGTTAAATGATAAGTCAGAATACAGAGGATGTTCAGACCATATGCCTTGAAAGCCTCACTGATGGGACAAGTGGCTTGGCTTCCTCACAGAGAGGCTGATATACGACATCTGTTTAACTGGAACTGGATCGTGCACATAAGGGGAATTCGAGCAAGAGGAACATTAGCTACAGCTTGGGGAATTTGACATTTTCTCTGTGCCTCACCTACGCTCTAATAAAGAATGATTCCGTTTTAGCACAACATGGGTCTTAATTTGGTCTGTTGGTTATGATGACTATGTCAGCATTTAAGTAATTGAGATCAGTCAATGTTTTAACATTGCAACGATGGGCAAGAAACACAAGCAGTCAGATGAACATATTCAGTGTTAACATGCTAATCAGATCGCTTAAAACACAGGCAAACTATGTGTGTTCAGTGTGTGTAGGTCAAAGTTGAATTAGCAAGTTGGTCTGTTAACTTCCAGTTTCAGTAATAATTTCACAAAATGCCATTTGCTTCCAGAAAAATGTAGCCAACGTTGGGATTAGCATGCGTTTACCGCCCCTTCTGACTTATTTTTATTTATTTATTGCTGCCAAAACCATATCAGCATTTTCTTCAAGTATAAAGTTATGTTTGTAAGGATTGCAAAAAAACTATGAATATCAGACCTAAGTTGTAATAAACCAGAATTATCCTTTGACAACCATGCTAGCAGCCAGCAGAGAGGCTGTATTCAGACGCACTGGTGCTTTGAGTGTCTGCATGCTAGCTTGACAATGTAAATTGTTATTGTGAGCATGTTCATCATGATGTTTAGCAGGGAATGTTTTGTCATAGTCAACATCTTAGAGTGTTAGCATGAAGTAGCCTACACTTAAGACCAGAGTGATGTTGTGTGAGACTGTTGAAGTGTTGTCATGTGTGCACAGATGCATGGTTACAGACTAGAACATCATTCTATATTTAAATTTGTAATCCTGGTAGTAATCCCCTTTTTACTGAATGTGACTGTGATCTAATTACATCAATTTCTTTCTGCAACTATACCAGTTGCCATTCCAAATTACGTAACGTTATCCTGTTAAATGTATTCAGTCTGGCCAAGACTATAAACAGTTGGGTTGCTGCAGCTACAGACATCCAAACAAAAGCTGCATATTTTGCTGTTGTGAAGCACAGCACAACAGCAAAATCACTGACCTATTCCTATTTTCCACTGAACACAGATACACATGACGGTCCACTTAACACATCTTGTACGCCACATGCGAAGTGTCCTCTGGATTAAACTGAAATGAGTGGCTCAAAGGCAAACTTAGAGCTGAGACTACTGGTGTTTGTGTGCACACACACTGCGCTCAAATCACAGCGTGATGGGCTGTTAGTGGGTGCTATCTCATTTTCCATTTCATTTCCCCAACTAAAATCCCCCCGTGCCTCCCAATGCTCATCCTTAAACAGTGTCTGCATTATGCATGGACCAGAAAGTGTATCATTGTAGATATGAAATATGCATGAGCCCTTGTGCTTTGACTCCCCTCCCCAGCAACCCACTCCTTCCCCCCAAAGGAAGGAATCGTTTTGTGTTGTCTGATTGTGTTAGAGGCTAGGATCAATGAATAGTTCTTGTGGGTGTGTGCATGCCCGTCTGGTTGGTTGCACCGTGGTATTTCCTTCAAATGGCAACAGAAATGAAAACGAGTGCAGTGAATGGTGTTGATAGAGAGATGTACGGGATGAAAGAGTGGAAATAGAACTGGTATGGACTTAAAGGTCGCTGTTGGATTGAAAGAAGGACGGTTGGAGAGAAGAGCAGGGAGTGAAGTGAGAGGGAGAGGGAGAGAGAAAAACAAGGGGCGACAGATCATCAAACAGAAGGAGACTCTTCTGGGGACTGTCAATAGAAGCAATATCCACTGATTGATCGTGTCACTGTGTCACACAGAGCCGATCCCTGGAGACTGCTTGTGTGTGTGTGTGTGTGTGTGTGTGTGTGTGTGTGTGTGTGTGTGGAGGGGTGGGGTCGGGGGGCTCGGGGGCCTCAGCTGTTGTGAGAACAGGGGGCCACGCGCCTGTTTTGGAAACACTCCAGCAATCCCATATTGTGAAGCCACAGTCACCACAAAGGGAGCGCCTCCATTTAGTGGGGATTTTTTTTTGCTCCTCCACCCTGTTCTCAATTTATGATTGTATTTGTTTGGGTGCACCAGAGAGCAGGGCGATGGCTTTTTAATGAGACTGGAGAGCGAAGCGTGTGTTGTGTGTATACTGGAGGTTTAGCTTTGGAGTGTAACGCTTGGAAGCAGTTATTAAGGGAGGTTTCCACCACTTCTTCTCCCTTGAGTTTTGAGGTGGGAGTTGTTAGAATTTGCATGGCATGAGACTGTCAGCCACAGTTCATCAACGTGGCCGCGGTGATTAACAAAGGCAGCGTCTCTCCCACGCACGCCCGCATTGGCACACACCCCCACACACACTTAACCTGACTCTGATGACACAAGTACAACCCTTTTATAGAGACACTTGGAAAAACATCTGTTTATAAATCCGTGGTTGGATCATGAGTTACAGCCTCAGTGAGAGGTGCCTACGTCACTCAGAGGTTCTTCAGAAAACGGTGACTATGTGCGGATCACCATGACACACACACACACAAATATGACCCCACGCACAGATAATCCAAACAGGTCAGGGATCACACAGGTCATGGCCTAATCAGACATGGTTGGGTCAGTGTGTGTGTGTGTGTGTCTGATTTCGGGATACCTTCTTTGGCTGTGAGGAGAATGTGTGTTTCTTTCCGACATAAAAACCCACTGCAGATGGACTCTCTGCAATCACAGTCAGTGGTTGATTACTCAGCTAAGTGTGTGTGCACGTATGTGGGAGTGTGCGTGTGTTTATGTGGGAGACTGTGTGTGCCTTTAGCTCTCCCACTGAGAGGTGGTTGATGATGCGATGACCCTGACTGGAATCTGATTCACCGGGGAAGGACTTTTTAGACTTTCAGCTCTCGCAAAAACAACAAAAATTGGCTGTGTCTGACTGAAAATTGACCTCCCCTTGAGAGATGTTTGGGGCGATGAAGATTTGGCGACTGACTTAAAATTCAGACATTTCCATTCTATTAGAATTGTGGCTCATATTGCATTCACAGCACATGTCAATTAATCACAGTAATTTCTTTGTTTTGTTTTGCATATTCAGCTCTAAAGTCCCAAAGACGTCCAAAAGGTAATTATTTGTGGAATATGTACAGAACATGCAAGTATGCAAAGTAAGGACAGATTAAATAATTAATAAAGGGTATAAAGACATTGTCTTGATGGAAAGTTAGCACCTGCAGTCAATGATTTGAGTGTGAAAGAGCCCATAATGTATCATCAGCAAACATTAGGGAGGAAACTCTGTTGGACACATTTGGTAAATCATTGATGTAAAAAAGGAATAATGGTAGTTCAAGAATGGACCCCTGGGGTGCACCACATTGTAATAGCACTTTGAAAGAATGGCAGGCCAGCATCCATTCTCTGCAGCAATGAAAGAAAGAGAAGCTTCTGCTCGGGTTTCGTCATCAGCCAGATGCAAAACATGTGTCCATTGAGTCATTTTGCATTGGAAAAACAGTAACTGTGTCGTAATTTGTACAGGAGTGCTTAGGAAATGAACCGTCACCAGATTACATTTATTTGTATTAAAGTATGACAGATAATTTACTTAGAGTTTTTCTTTGCCTTGCTTCTACTTTTGAATAGTGTATCTTGATGTATTTCTTGCCTGCCCTACAACTTTCGGAAAGTGCTGTCTGTAATAACATGACAAACTGAATCTATTTTCGATGCATCCTCATTATCACATCTGCAGAGAAGCTCTTTACAGTCACCTCTTGCACCCGTCATCCTTCATTCTCATTAAAAATAAAGTTACCATAACAAACTTATCGCGGCAAGTCTTTATCTTTGAGTAGCCAGCTGCTGTTTGCTTTAATTTAATGTGCTGTCCTCCTGTTTGCTTTGACTGACAGCTCCGATAGCCAGTGTACACTGGTTATTAGCTGGTGTGTACTCTGCCGCAGGTGGACAGGACAAGTTAACGGCGACACAACGAAAAACTGGGGAGTCTATGAAAGCGCAGCTTGTGTGTGTGTGTGTGTTTGAATGTGCCGTGAATAAATATGCGTGTGTGTCCACCCCTCCCCAGAGAATTAACGTCTACTGGGGGAAAGATGAGACAGGAAGAGAGAAGAAGGGATTAAAAGATACAGGGGAAACAAGAGCCCTTATGAACTTAATGGCTTGATCTTCTGCCTTGAGCTCATTCCCCTGTAAACTGAAATGTGTGTGTGTGTTTGTGTGTGTGTGTTGCAGCGATACCTTTTCACTGTAAGCAGGAATTTTAATGGTCTTTACTTGTGCAAGAGAAACAGCTGGGCGTTGTGAAATCCAAGCCTTCCTCTAAGTAGAAGGATTGGCCTGAAGAGCTCACTGAGCATGTTGTTAACTCCTGTACAACTGTGTGTCATTCTGTGTGTGTGTGTGTGTGTGTGTGTGTGTGTGTGTGTGTGTGTGTGTGTGTGTGTGTGTGTGTGTGTGTGTGTGTGTGTGTGTGTGTGAACAGTGATTTGCTGTTGAGTTATTGTCAAGATGGCAGACAGCATCTCCTGTCTTTTGCCTGTGCTTCTCTCCTCTCCTCTCCTTCCTTCCTTCCTTCCTTCCTTCCCTTTTGTCCACTCCTCCCCTCGGTCCACGTGAAGCACTAACAGATCGGAAACAGCTGTGAAAATTATTCTGTCTAATAAGGCCCAATCTTGGCTCTCTCAGTCAGCTGCGGTGCGATGCCTCAGACTTTGTTTTTCATGAAAAAGCACCCTGCCACGAAAATCCCCTCAACGTTTGCAGTGTTGCTTTAACTTTGCTCATTTTCTGCGTCTGCAGGGTTACCCATACGCAATGGATACTGCAGCCCCTGCCAAGAGGCCGACTGCCAGGCCAGAGAGAGGAGAAGAACGGGTGCAAACTCCTTCTTCTCATCCCTCTCTATTTCAGTCTCTTGACTTCTCTCCCGGCCACTCACCCCATTTATTCTCCTCGTCACTCTTTGTTTTTATTCCCTTTCAAACAAAAGCACAAAATATTTCAATCCGTCTCTCTCCTCTCCTCCTCTTCCCTTTTTTTTTTAATCCTCCTCCATCCTTCTTTCCTTTCCCCCCGCCGCTCTTGGCTGAAGCTCAGCTCGTGGTCTTCGGCCTCACCGCTCCTCTCACCACCCATCACACTGTCTGAAGGGAGAAAGGCAGCCAAGCTAATAAGCTCGGGGAACTGACAGCCAGCAACCATGAGATGATGAGTTCACTGGTGAGCTGTGTGGACATCCCGGGTCATAAGACAAATTCCTGGCCTTTTTGTGGCTACATGTGATAAGTGTGGCCTTGGAGAGTGTGTAGATGACACACACACATACATACACACACGTGCATGCTTCACTGATTTCATAAGGTTGATATTTCAGTGTTTCCTATATCCCGAGGTTTTCTTTTCTTTTCATCCAGGAGAATCGATTTCTGTTTGAGGGTTTTTACAGTACAGGGAGTGTTTGCCTCACAATGTATACGATCACTTTGATGCTGAGTATTCTCTTTTCTGTCTGTAATTAACCAAAGGCCATTTTTCAGCATGAAACACTAACTTCACAATTGACATAGCTGCATCTCTCTACGCAACAGAGATGTACTTTGTGTAGCCAATGTTAAGACTAGCAAAGGAAACTAGAATCACACAGGTAGGCATGGCAACTGATCACTGTTGTGCCTCTTTTACTATTTTCTCTACATTTGCACAGATTCTATCAAATTAATGATCTGAACAGCATTTGACTGTTTAAAGGAAATGTATTTTTACTGATGCTTCATCTTTCTGTTCTGACAGTGGTATTGTATTTTATGTGTCCTCGGGGTATCCACAGTATACCGTCATGGTCGTGTCTAATTCTAGACGAATCCTGATGCTGATATACACACAACAGCAATATGAGAAGCCATTTTAGACCCCTTGAGATTTTTTAAACAACTCACCATGTATTAGCATATTAATGAGAGAAACAGACCGTTTCTTGAAACTACTGTAACGTCTTTAAACCTGCAGTCTTTAAACACTTATTTACACATCCAGCGAACGCAGAGCAACACAAACATTCACTTGGATTGATGTTTTTGTGTAAATCCAATATTTACCAGTATTACCTCAGCCAAGGCAGCTATGTTTTCACGCAGATCAGTTTCATTTTGTTGGTGTTCGTTGGTTTCTCAGCAACATTACACAAAACCTACTGAACTGTTCTACAGAACCTGGATGGAGGATGGGTGTCAGCCCAGAATAGACCCCTTTAAAAACGTTTTGCAGATCCAGATAAAGGGACGGTTCCAGGATCCTTTTGTCACATCCTATAACATGGCGAGATAGGGTGCTTTTTTTTAATTTTAGTTAATTTCTCAGGGAATAATGCATGTATCTTGATAAAAATATCAGCCGTATTTAGGTAATTATGAGTGAGTGCAATTTGATGCGGATCCTCTGTGTGGTGAGCTTAAATTCTGGTTAAACAGTCATGGACGGTCTAAAAATTACGAGTGCTACAGGGCTATTGAGTTTGATAGTTGATAAGGCTTGATGAATGACAGGGGACTGTTTTGCCCTGCTGGAGGTCTGCAGTCCACTGTGAGACATTCTAGTTTGAGCTCTGTTTTGGTCTCCAGGGTTAGCCCTCCCCTCACCCTAACCCTAACTCCTGAGGCAGATATTTACAAGATATCTACAAGAACAAACCAATAAAGTGATGTCGCCAAATAGGTGGTTATTCTGATTGGAAAAAATCGTTCCCATGGTTCTTCCTTGAGTTTTTGCAAACAATACAACATGAGTTATAGATAGCAACATGGTGGATGAGGAGATTGTTCTCAGTCCCCCAATACAGATCTTCTAATTAATGACACTAATGAATCTTAAATAGCTAATTTGTAATACATTTATGAAATACGTGAATGTGATAAAACACCTTAGATTCTAAATGTTTTAACAGTAAAGTGTTGCTGTGTGATTTTTACCTGCAAATGCTGACACAAACTGATGTGTAGGCTACGTGCACTCACAATCAGCTGTCTGCTACTCCGCTGCAGGGCTCCTCCGCAAAACAATCAGCCTGTATTCTCTGAGTGTTTTTGGATGCCTCAGCTCCGCTCTCTGTTTGCCTCTGGCCCTCTCTTCCCTCTCTCTGTGGGACTGCAAGATTGATTGATAACTTCATTTGTTCCTGAAGGGAAGAGGGGGATGAGTACATGACTTATCCTTTCTCTGGCGGGATGGAGGATGGAGGATGGAGGGGGTGTTTTTTTTTTTTTTCAAAATTTCCTTTCTTCCCCCTTCCTGGACGCACCTCAGGCCCTCTTCACGCACGTCTTCTTTCTAACAGTGACAAATGAGCTAATTTTTTGAAAAGCATTAGGTCGGTCATTAGGAAAGCGAGGTGTGAGGGCTTTTCTTTGCCGCAAGAGAGCTCCTGCATGCTGGTCAGGTGGTGCCTTTTCCCCCTCCCCGATCATTTCTGCTATTTTCTTTCTGTACAAATGGGACCAATTGTGCCTGGCACAGCAGGGTGATTCTCAGCATATTTTGGGCATGATGAGAGGCTTTTGTTCCAGATTTGAGTGATGTGGACTGCAGCAGCTCAGTTACCATAGTAGCAGGAGAGGAAACATGAGATGTGGTGGCTTGTTGCCTGTAACTGATTTAATCTACATGAATGCTGGTGACTGGCATTGTGTAAGCATAATTTTTCTTTCCTGAGCGTCTTATTGTTTTCCCTGCGTCTCTCTGCCTGGCTTTGTTTGTGTCTGTACTTGTGAAATGCAAATGTTGTGTGAAATACCTGTGCATACGCTCAGCAGGAACAACACAGGTCTTTGTTGTCAGGTGTGGACAGGAGCCTCCCCCTCTCGGCCACAACCCTGCTTGTTTTTTTCCACCAATCCCTTTAAGATTTACAGCAGTGGCTCTGGCTGTCCCGCACCCTTGAGAACAGTAGGTGCACAGTGTGAGCTCCACAGAAGAAGTGATGACATTCTGCCCGCATCACAGACGCCGACGGTGCCAGAAACCTCGACCTCGAGCTGCGCGGAGATGGATGGCTCTTTCCTGCGCTCACTCTCCGCCTCACCGTTTCTCTTCCTGTATTTATTTGACATATGACTGGCAGGGAGTGACGGGGGGAAACCTCCCTTCAGAGTCGGCCATTTTGGGCTATGGTTAGTTTAGGATTTGGCATCCGGAGACCCATTACAAGGTCACAGTCAACTTGGGCTGATTTAAGTTATCCGCTGCTCACTGAATGTACATTAGTCCGAGTTTTTACAGAGGAGAGCTTTAGGAAAGCGCTCTAGCAGATGTTTCCATAGACTGCTGCCCCTGTGGATTTAGCAGAGGGAGAGGAGACTGATTGACTGCTGAAGAGGGAAAACTACACTAGTGCTCTCTATAAACATGAAGATCGATCATTGAACAGCTGAAGACACCTAATCTGCATTCAAATTTGATTCAGTGAACGCAGTTTTGTTCACACACGCAGCATACTTTAAGTATAATATCCATGCCTTCAGGCTGGAAGACAGGACTCAACATCCATCACTGTTTCGCACAATACTAAGTCTTTTAAAGTCTGTTGGTTTGATGAATTCATGTGCTACCACAGTGAGAAACACGAGGAAGTTAGCAAGACTAATTTTTTGTTTTCTGTTAATGCTATAACAGCTATCAAATTCACAATAATTCTTATTATTTATCTTCTCAATTTGTTTTCCACATTTAGCTTGAGAATCCAGTTCTGGAAATTCAATCGCAAGGCTGTATTTTAGAAAAGCCACATGTGGATTCCTGACTTAAGACTTAAGTTCATGACAAGTCGGTGTATTTCAGCACAATTAGGGTTGCAAAAAAATCGTTATGTTTATTGTTAAGGCAAAAAAATTGAAAAACAATCACAATCTCTGAAAGCCAAAGCCTTAAAGGAGACTTGTTAGGCTTTTTCACTTTTGTCTTTTCCTTCAGTTCCTTCAGTATATGGATATATGTATATCTATCTATCTATCTATCTATCTATCTATCTATCTATATATATATATATATATAT
>CAEMYA010002158.1:335240-426197 GCA_903131615.1 Diplodus sargus
GAGAGAGAGAGAGAGAGAGAGAGAGAGAGAGAGAGAGAGAGAGAGAGAGAGAGACAGGGAAGTTTGGATGATCCACACACACAAAAGAGTTTGTGACAAGCTTCTGCACCGCACAGCACACACGCATATCTGCACACAGGAACTACTGACAGATGATCCGTCTCTTCCTACCACCCACCGTATCCCCATCTCACACACACACACACACACACACACACACACATTTTTAGCTTCATACTGTTTTCTGTCTCTCCACCCAGACCTGGGATGGCAGGAGTGTGGAGTGTGGGTTTTGTAAAACAACCTATTGTTCAGTGTGACAGGCTGGTAATGCACAAGACACTGTGGTTCTCCACACACACACACACACACACACACACACACACACACACACACACACACACACACACACACACACACACACACACACAGAGCAAGTGATGGAAGTCGAGACAAATGGTAAATTCCTCCTCTGCAGTAAACAAGTCGTGCCGTCCTGCGGTTTCCGCCGCTGTCACCAGCACACCGACATGTCAGGCTGCCAGTTTGTCACTGCCACACAGACAGGACATCTTCAGTGTGCGGAGAAGACAATGGACAACAGCAATGTGTGCCCCCCCCCCCACTTGTATATATTTCCATACGTGTTCATTGTGTTCACTCACCCTGAACCTTCTCTGACTCGTGGTGTGCGACGCGTTTCAAGCCGCAAATATCTGCACGTAGGTTAATGTAAACAAAGTGCTGATGTGCTTCGGAGGAATCTGAAAGTGTCCTTTTCTGCCGGTGTCTCTGCATGTGGTTGCCTGCCACCTTCGTTGTGCAACGCCCGCATCTAGATGAGGACGGTTGAAGCCTGGCATTCAACCCTGAAATGTTAGGATGAGGACACACACACCTTTCAGCTGAAAACTAACTTCTGTTGAACTGAACTGTTGCCAGTCTTTATCTGTTTCTTTCTGAAAATGATCAGTTCATGCTTGTCTGTAGTTGTTGATGGGTTCAGTTGCTGTTTTGTGTGAGACTTGCGAGTTGGTATCTGCAGTAAAACCTGAATTTCTGCTCCCCTCCATTCACAGCATTGGATGGGGGGGAAGCTTTGAATTAGGAGGGAACAGCACTGGATGTACAGTATAGCCTGAACTCTGCTGACAGGCTGTTTTTCACTGATCCCTCCCAAAAGACTGGAGCTGAGAGCGAGAAGGAGAACTGTGGTGGAAAGTAGGACAGGGACGGTGGCTCTCGCTCGTACTCTCCTCTCTTTGTACGACTATCCGCAGTTTCTCTCCCTGTGTTTCTGTTCGCCCCTCCACGTGTCCGTAACGTGCTTGTTTTTGCAGCATTGACAGCACCGCGTGTATCATTAACCTGAAATCTAATACCGTATCAAAGCGTATCTATGTTGGAATTTAAGGCTTCAGCAGTGTAGATGAACGTTGGAATGACATCCCTTTTCATGTGCCCGAGATGTGACAGTTATCCATTCAGGCTCAGGCCAAGTTTCAGCACACCATGCCCTGACACCTCCAGCCCAGCATTCAGGAGCAGGATTAGTGTAAGGTTTCAAATTGATTCATATTTTAAGCAGACCTCAACAATAACGATTGACAAGGGGGGTGGAATTAAATGCGATGTTGATGACAAAGATACACATGGGGACGGGGTGCAATCAAACTGTAAACTTAATTGTCTAAAATGAGAGACTTATAAATCACTCGACGCATCATTTTTTGGCGTTGTGATCTGTAAATAAAATGTTTTAATATGGGCAAAGTATGCACCAGTATCAACATATCAGTGATTGGCCAGTTTCAGAGGGTAATATCAGCCACGCAATATATCGATTGGGCTCTACTAAGGAGTGACTTCCTTCTCATCTCTGTGGAGAGTTGCGCATGCGCAGTACTGATCCAGCACTCACCAGAAATCGGTGGCAGACAGGACGTTGTGCACCACCCACTTCATTGAGTGGAAATCTGACTATTTGCTTTTTGCATTAAAATGGTTTCCTGAACGTCATCTAGCATAATAAAAACTCTGTTGTCATTATGTGGGTACTGGATCAGGAGAAGACATGTAGGAGAATGTTTTCTTGCCTCTGTGTATGTGTAACCCAGTCTCTCGATTGTGTTATAATGTGTCGCCACCAGTTATTTCAGCAAAGGTGCGATATCGCCAGACACCTTCATTGGACTGAAAAAGAGGCTGTGGCCTCAGGAAATGTGACTGATATCCATCGGGGCTGGAGATCGCTGTCCACCTCTTGTTTCTTTTGAACAGTCAACCCTGTTTTGTTTTAAGACTACAGTCATTCGCCAACATTCACCAAGTCATTATTTTGATCTTTTACCACTCCATAACCAAGTTGTCTGGCTGAAACATGTTGGTTTCAGTGGAGAGTTTGTAAAGTCCAGACGAGGCCAGTCACCTGATGATGTCGGAAATGTCCAAGCACACTGGTGTTTTATTACATATTCAGCCGATACGGAGTAAACAAAGAGCATTCACTCTGAGCTGTGATTCCGGTCTTCCCATGAATGTCCAACATTAATCTGCTTTTAGCCTTTATAGCTTACCGTGAGTTGGTTAGCAAACAGCTAACTCTGTCTGCTGTCTACTGCTTGACACGCCTGACTGATCATGTCCAGGGTGGTGGAGGTGAACTGGACTGCTGAGCTGCGTGTGTGTGTGTGTGTGTGTGTGTGTGTGTGTGTGTGTGTGTGTGTGTGTGTGTGTGTGTACTTTGGCTCAGCTTCATACAGACAGACAGCCTGTAGTTTGGTCCGGTTCCAAACAAGTCATCTCTCTAGCACTCCAGCCTACATACTGCTCTCTGTAACTTGTCTCTCCTCCACTGAGCCAAGCTGTTCTTTCCCCTGCCACATATCCTCCATATTTCTTTCCTTCTTTCTTTCTTGCCGTCTTGCCATCTCTGCTTTTCTGTCTCTCTGCAATTCGGCCACTAATGGTTGCGAGATTACTTCCCGGCACTCTGTGATCCGTGTCTCCTCCGCTGTGTCTTGCCAATTCTATACAGAGAGGAATGTCCGCAAAGCAAACACGCTCGCACATAAACATGCGCTGCTTTCACAGCGAATTGTTGAGGTTTTGTCACGTCTCTTTTGCGAGGAGGGTTTTTGCATGTGTGGTTGTGTTTGACTTGCAAAGCAGAAGGAGGGAGGGAGAAATAAACATCAGCAGTGATCAAACACAAAGGAATTCGGAGCAGAAGAATGGGATGAAGAGGAAAATGATGATGACGATGAGACTACAGAGAGCTATGACTGAAAAATAAGGGAAAAGTTCAACCAAAAAATGACAGTTAAGTTATTATCTGCTCAACCCCATTGAAATGGACAGTCGGGTGTCAGATCCGCTGTCAACAAAACACTTTTGGAGCTTCACAGGTACACTGCTGCCGTCATTTACACACTTAAGACAGGCTTGGCAGTTCCAGTGAAGATTTTGGCTTAAAAAAAAGTGTAATTAACATCTATTCAAGTGAATTCTGGAGACTTGATTATGCTTGACCAGCTGCACTCTGGGGCTGTTTTCAAAGTTTTGAAACAACTACTTCAGTTGTTTAGGAGAACGCTGCAGAACTGTTTTACTTTGAATCTCCTAAAACATTTTGTGGACAACGAAACTTCACCTAACTCTCCATCGAAGCGCGGGTGATTGTAATTTTTTGGGTGAACTGTTCCTTAAAGTTTTAATTCAATCAAGCACTCATTTCTACGCCTCTGTTTAGGAGCACAGACGGGGGGAAACCCACACCTCGTTTTGCTCTCTCATTACAGAACTTGGCCACCAGTGTAGTGTTATTAGTTTATGTGTGACACGCGAATGCACCACTATGGCTTCCTCTCCACTTCCTTATTCGTTTTCTCCCGCTTATTAAGAATTCCCAGTCAGGCTCCCAAATGGCCAAATCTGAGGAATCAGTCTGGAAGCCTGTTTAATAAATGAGTGAATAGTGCTGCCACTGTTGTTTTGGAGGACAGACTTTTTCCTGTGTGTGTGTGTGTGTGTGTGTGTGTGTGTCTGTGTGTGTAACCCCAGTGGAGCGTGTAGCATTAATGAGAGGGCCGGAGACAGGCCTTATCACCAGCTTTCCAGTCCTGGCCAGACCTTAATTAGCTCATAAATGCTCAGTGCAGACGTCTCTGCGATACTTGCAGAGCCAGGCACACACACACACACACACACACATGCACACACACGTAACCAGACAGTGGGCATGTGAATGCTGACACTGAAACCTTTGGCAGTACATCGAGGTGATATTTGGTTGACTTTATAAACCAAATCTCGTGTGTGTGTTTGTAAGGCAGCGTTACGTGAATTAGCTCCCTGCGGCCGTAGCCTATCAGTGACCTGTAACCCCCCGGCGTTGCATTTTGAGCCCCATTATTTCGTCTCAGACTGCAGATTTTCTTCAACGCTGATTTTCGGACCACCCCTGAATGTTCCCACAGTCTCTGACAAAGCCCACACGGCAGATAAGATAGCCAAAGTTCCTTGCTTTGGAAGGTTCTTATCTCTGCACGCCCACTGCTGTGTGACAAAAATTGTCCGATTTCTTTTTTTTTTTTTTTAAATAAAACTCATAAACGTTTTGCCTCTCTGTCAGCTCTTGTTTTCTCTCTCTGTCTGCATTTTCTCATGGCTGCAAAGTTAGTTTATGGTTGCACCTCTGGCCCTCATACACACAAACACACACACACACTCAGAGGAGTCCTGGTGACATCGAGGTGTAAAAGCGGTGACTGCCTTTAACCCCCAGCCCCCAACCAGAAGTCAAAAAGGGCTCCACTGTTTGCCTCAGGTCAATGTTAGTTAGTGGAGAAAGTTGGTTTTCCCCTCCTCCTCCTCCTCCTCCTCTGCCCATCCCCCACGCATCCCTCTATCCATCCATGCATCTCTCCATCCCGACCAACAGGAGACTGTAGCCATGAAGCATACGCGCTGCCAGAAACTCAACGGTGTCTGTCTGCCTTTGCGTCGTAAAACAGCACATAAAGTCAGAGGGGTCTTGGAGGGGGGGGCGTATGGCCCCTTTGAAGCTGGACAATGACCTCCAACTTGTTGCTCTCTGACCACCCCCCCACCCCCATTCCTCCGCAAAAAAACACCCCAGGAGCACACGCTTCCTGGATGAGCTCTGTGCGTTTGAGTGGCCGAGAAAAAAAGATCAACATGTGTACGTGGTTATGAGAAAAGTCTGTTGTTGTTGCCGCGGGCGATAGGGGCATCGCGGTGATATGTGTTTGAGATTAAGTTTTTTGGGTCATTAAAATGATCCCCTCGTGGCCCCGGCTCTGATGTAATCGGAGCAGACCGCACCCCCCACGCAGCGCCGCATGTGGCTGAAGACCCCCATCTCCAAGCATACAGAGATAATAGGGAACAGACTCGGGCTATTAATTAATCTGTATAATGCAGTTAGATGCTCTGGTATGTGGCACACCAAGTTCTCCCCGTCCTCCCGAGACACACACACACACACACACTAACACACACAGAAACCAGCTCAAGAGAGCCCCTGTTCCTCATTGACTATGTCAGTTGTCTGTCCCTAAGTCACTGGAGGAACATCGCAGTGGGCTGAGTGGCTCCAGCAGAGAAAATCGATGTTGTTAAGTACAAACACGACACGCCGGCATGAACCCCCAGCAACACTCCCACAGACCACAGCTTCATTTTTTGGCTACGAGTCGATACATTGGAAGAACACTTGTCGCTGAATCTCTCATTGGAGTGTTTCATAACAGAAAAGCCTCCTCCATTTGCCAGCGATTACATTCTTTCTCCTCTCATTCAACGTCTCCACTTGTGTGTATTCGTGTGTGTGTGTGTGTGTGTGTGTGGCTGGCGGTCGTTCTTAAGTAATGAAAGACGTTGAGGTGGAGCCGCGGGGGGATGCGAATCTCCGCTTTTTCTCGTTCACGTCCTTTATTTATCTCCGCTGCGCTCTCTATCTCTCTCATTCTTCCCTTGCAATTATCGCAAAACCACTCACAATCACTCGAAGGCCGCTTCTCTCACATGCACCTGCAGGCACGAAACATGCACTCCGCTGCCGAGCATCTCCCCTCCGAGCATCTTTATTAACCCAAATCTGTCACGTTCCGGGGTAAAACAAGGATGCAAACCACCTGGAGCTTTTCGAGATCACACAGCCTCGCGCTTCAAAGTCAGAAAACAGGAAGCCGAACCGATGCTTCCGCCAGCCGATACCCGCTGCGACGCACACACTCGCACTGTCCTTTACCGCCACCACTTTGCATCTTTTCCTGTTAGGCATTCGAGTTCAGCACATGCCATATTTTGCTTATGTATCTTCCAATGCCAGCTCTGATGTCTGCCTGGAAATGACACATTCACAATCTGTGCAATGACCAACGCTGGTCGCAGCATCTCCGTCACTGTCACTAAAAATATCCCTTCATTTCACATGAGTAGTCCTGGCTTTCAGCCCGCTCTTCTGGACAGTTTGTTCTCCTTTTCAGCCCACTTCAAGTAAGGTGACCATGCCTTTAAAGTGTATTTCAAATGTATATAGGTGCTGATTGGCAGTCAAATATACTGCACCACAGTTCTCTTTTTAGAGTGGACAGTTGATGTACAGGACATGATCTGACTTTGAACAAACAAAAAACACATACTCACCTCAGCGTTATTCTTATTTGTGGTCTCTCATACATTTTTTGGACTGTTGACTGAAAGCAGCCTCAGACACACCAGATGGTTCAGAATTGTTTAGACTTTTTTGCGCGCCCGTCCCATGGCTTCGCTCTCTCTTTTTTCTTTCTTTTTTACTTTGTTATGTGTTTGTGGTTTAAATTTGTTGATATTCTTTCCATTTTTTTTAGCGCTTCTGAATACACAACTTTCTGCAGGGGCAGGGGTGAGAAAAATAAACAGGGCACCAGATGTATGAGGTGGGGCACCAGCACACAGAGAGGCTACCACAGAGGGCACTTCACTATGTTTTGACCACTAGAGCAGCACACTAGACGGCACTTTATCATGTTTTACCTACCATAGGAGGTTATTTTCAAGATTTTTTTTAATCAAGTCTCGAGTCCACAACTGTTAAATACCACATTATCCATGCACAAGTAGAAAGCACAGACTAAACTTATGACCTGCATTCCAAGTCTCACATTATAACTGCAAAGTTCACGTCTTTAAGCATTTTTGAGCATCGCCTGTGATGTGGAAACATCAGATTTACACACGGTGGAAGACATGAAAAGTTTGCGATCATAGCTCAGTAATAAACTTCTGCCTTGCTGCTCTCAGATGGGTGCTCATGCTGGGTAGCACTAGACAAAGCATTGCCGCCGTCTGGTTCCCGAGTAGCATATCTGACTACATTGACAACATCGGAGTAGAGTAGACTAAAGATAAAGCAACTCTGACTATGTTGTTGTTCTGCAATGTGCTCCTCCTCATCCACTATCCTTCTGTATTTCCATCAGATAGGTACTGTAGATGTGCAGTAATGAAATGAGACAAAACCTTGGTTTCTAAATAGTTTGACACGCAGTTTTCCAATGTCCCTCTGTCTACAGTGAGGTACAATTGGTGTTTGACTCATCGATGCTCAGGAGGCAGCCCTCGTCATTTTGTCAGGTTGCCATATACTGTTTTCCTCAGCTACAGTCACATGTCTCTTACAATTGTAATCTGTCATGTAATGCTTTAAATTCTGTCAGTCTCTGCTGTTATAAGAGGCTTATTGGTCAGATTAGTCAGAAACACAGTAACAAATCCCGTCTTTGTCTTCTTCTAGGCTCTTGCTGTAGATGCTTATGTCTTACCGGAACAGATAATGTGTGAATCACTACCGCACACGATGATTACCATCAGCGGTGACCAGAGCCAACTTCTGATCTAATCTGCACGTTTTTATAGCGCGTATGACAGGCTCTTTGTCACAATTTTCGCATTGAAGCGTGTCATGTGGAGCTATTGCTCGCTGGCGTCTTTCATTCAGCAGTTGTATGACATCACGCGCTGGCGTTTGCATTGTGACAAAGCGGTTTGAGGGGAAAGAGCTCGCCGACTGATCCCACCTTGATGAGCATGACTAGATTTTCAGTTATTTAGCTCCGGTTCTGCATCAATGCGTGCCGCTCGGCCCACATTAAAACCCAAGTCTCAAATAAAAGAGAGAGGGGCAATCTTTAATCTGACATTTAAATGAATAGCTTATACTTGTTTAGGGTCCAGCACAACTGCTTCGAATTTACATCCAACTCCTATTTCTGTACGATAAATGGGAGGGTTAGGGGGTGTACACGCACACACTTAAATACACACACCCGTTCCCTGGTTGTGTCCCTGGCCTCTGAGGTTTGGCTGAACAGTAGACCATGGTGGAGCTCTAAGTGGGTGCAGGCAGAGCAGATGTGGCTGTCTAACCCCATAGACCTAACGAGCGGCTGCTTGGCCAGTAGCCTCACCGCCGCTCTGCTGCTTAGCATTCTGCCTGGAGAGCCAGTGGACACGGTAGCGAGCCACCAGTAGGGTGCCGACTTTAAACACAGGCCGACTGAGGTTTGCTCTGAGGTTTTCGACGGGGGCCGGGCGGGCCATCTTAAAGCTTCAGCTAGGTTTATTGAAGCCATGTCCTTGTGTCTTTGTTGGTTTGTGTGCTGCCTATTAGATTTAATGTGGCTTTGGGTCAGTGGTAGAACCTCGCAGTTTTGGCTTTATACTGTTTTTGCTGATTAGTAACAGTATTAAACTGTAATGTACTCTGCAATGTTTTGCGAGGAAATTACAACTTTTTCCAGCAGAGAAAGTTCAGTGGTGCAGGAATTAATTTTAGATGTAGTTTTACTGCTGAATTCTCATATTGACATCTTACTGCCCCACTACACTTCTGTTTTGTCCAAAGCGCTCATTGTTTTTTTTATCTATCAAACATAAAAAATAACAACAGCAGAAGATATACAATTGGAAGCGTCCCCACTACTTGGCATTTATTTCTCAAGAAACACTGAACATCAATTTTGCGTGGTCTCTGTGATAACTCATGCAGCAGCACAACAAAGGGAAACTTTAAGAAGGCTTGAATGTAAGAGTTGATTGATGTCAGAGGAAAATAGCTGCCATGTAAATACAGCCTATAATGCCTTGAAGCAGAGGAGTTGGCAAGTCAGGTTCTTGCACAGTGTTTCCTCCTGCTTCCAGTCTTCGCCCGACGCTATGCTAACCATCTCCTGGCAGTCCTCAGTTTCTATGTGCAAACATGAGAGTGGCATCAACCTTTCTCAACGTATTACTATCATAACACAAATAACCAGCTTTCATTAACTATTCTTAAACTATTCCCAGTCAAACTAAACCAAGACTAGCTATTTACCCTCTGTCAGTGCCCTCAGTTCCGTTGCCCTCCTGTTGAAGGTCAGTAGGCCAGTAAGTCAGGCCTCCTCAAGTTGATGATCAGTCAGTTTGCAGGCCGACACCGGATCTTAAAAGTTTACCCAGCCTGCGGACCATGAGGGTGACGAATTTCACCCCCCTACTCTAAAACAGTCTTTTGTAGTCGAGAATTTTGGGGGTGTGAGGAGGCTGGCACTGAGAGAGCTGCACTGACATTGTGCGATTGATTTTTTCTGTTTTGTAGTCTTTCAATTCTTATCACTTCATTTGACGATCTCTCCTCTTTTAACCTCTCTTTCCTTTATCCAGCTATTCTGCCCCCCCTCCCCTCATCCGCCACCCCTCAGTCGTTCTCTCTCAGCTCCCCTCAGGAAAAACTTTGCTTACCATGCTGAAGTCACAACAGACCAAACCATGAACAACGGGAATAAACTCCCATCAACAGATTACAGAGTCGAGCGTGGCTTTGTTTCCAGAAATATGTAATACATTGCACATGGATACTAAATGCATCCCAGATGCGAGGGGTTCATGTGTTGTTCAGTCTGTGCTGTCTGCACCCCAAGATCTGTGCTATGTCATCAAAAATGGTGCTCGCTCATATCCGCTTCCCGACATGGGAGACATTTTTATGACCTATTGTTTATGTCGACACATCTATCTACTTATTTTCCAATTACGACGCGAGGAGCCTTGGGATTATTCTCGCTTGAACCTGCTGACTCATCCAGTGTATTGATCAGATATTGTTTGAGAAAATGAAAGCCTGTCCCAAAAGGATCCGTTGAAATACTCAGTTGAGTCTTGACTTTTATTTGTAATCAATAGAGTTCACGATGCATGGCGAAGCAGCACTCTGATCTCTGGGTAAGATCTGGCCTTTGGAGGATCAGATGGACAAGCAGGGTCGGACACAGCAGCTAAATGCAAAACACCTCCTGATCAATAGAGATCACGTGCCAGGTCCTCTCTAGGTCTCTGTGTTAAGGGGTCAGCTTTATGGCTTTAAGCCTGTTATTGACCATATCGACTAACCGAGGATTGACTAACAGAGGAATCTGGGTGGTTAATATTGCATTCCATTATAAAAAATAAAAAAAATTCCAATCAAACAGTCATCCAAGTAGGAATTCCAAATTGGAAACGTGGGCGAGATCCTTCAAGCCTGGCTTCACCAGCGTAAACACATCAGACAGCCTCTGTCGTTTTATAAGTGTGTTAATCTATTAAATCAGTTTTTGAACTTAGGGCTAATAAAGTCCACACATTTGCCATACAAACATCCATTTGCTGCCAGTGTCCATGTTTTCCTGAGCAGATGCATTGGGATGCATTTAATCTGGAGGTCAGGAACACCAACTCCAATGGATTGCAGCATAATGTCGGGTCACACCAGATTGCTACAGAGTTAAGTTCTGCAGAGACTATTAACAAGAACGGTTGGTGACCTACTGTAGCTGGCATGCTACCTGCTACCCACTAGCCGTCTTTACTATATCTTGCACTTTATTTACGGTCTCTCAGAGCTAACTATAGCTTGCTAACTGTGAGCTAAATGGTAGGATTTTTATAATATCTCAAAGTTAAACGCTGTCAAGATGGTTTGCCACTGGTCAACGGCACCAAAGTTCACCAAAGTTGAACTCAATGTCAAGGAATTGCACTTTTTTACCTCACACCCATGAGTGAATCTACTGTTTGCAATGAGCCCAGTGAAATAGATTTCTCCATGAACTTCGGATGTTTGCTTTTGTGACCAGGCCACAGGCGGCTAATATGAGCATTGTACTTATCAAGATTCTCTACACACTATTGGCTGATACGATCGCAGCAGCCTTGTGTCACAGTGTACGTTGGTTCAGACCAGTAGGGAATCTGTCTCAAAGGGATCATCATATGTCAGTGGAAGGTTTACGTACAATGGTGGGGTTGAACCAGCGATGAAGCAAATCCATAGGTCAAATCCAGAGAGTGCATGAATGTATTGGCATGTAGCTTGGCTGTAGATGGATGAGCTTGGTGATGCCATGTGCTCTCCCTTCCCTGTCTTGTGCTCTTTTTTTTTTTTGTCTTCCTCATTGTGTTTCCCTCTCGAGCTTTGTCTCCCAAGCCCTCCTGCTTTTCACACTCCCTTTTATGTCTCCCTTTCTCTCTCGGTCTATCACCCATTGATGTTGCTTTTATGATCTGTTTTTATGATCTCTCTGTCTTTCTCTCTCTCTCCGCTAACCTCTTGGTATGCTGCAGGGATGGAATAGCAGACTGACTGTGATTCATTCTGACGCCAGCATCAGTCTTGTGGCTGGCGCAGTCTTGGCATGCATATACGCACACGCTGTGACACACACGCACACACATACAGAGCAGCTTTCTCCCTGTCCAGAGTTTACTCTACTGGCTGGTACGCTGCCCCAGATACCAGAGAGGAGCCAGGACGGGCACCAAACATCCAGTGTTGTGATGTGATTATACATGGAGGATATTGACAGTGCCTTTCCACAGATCAGTACGTCGGTCCCTGTTGTGCTCCCCAGAGCTGATGGTTTTCCATGAATTTTAGAGAAAACAGTAGCTTGTAAGGACACTGAGAGGATTGTTTGCATGCATTGTGCACATGTGCTTTATGGCGCACGAGTGCCCACTGCGTGACTGTGCAGCATCATGTGTTTGGGCTATCTCGCTGTATGTTTCTTTCTGGTTAAAAATGAGTGTTTATGTGGAGACATGTGGAGCCCAGCAACAGTGGCGAGAAGAATGATACACAGTGATTAGCTGTTTCACGCTTCACGGAGCAGCCACAAAGGTTTTTTTGTTTTTGTCTATGAAATAGCTCCAAGTGAGTGATTTAGAGGGTGCAACATTGGTCATTTTGGAGCACATGTGAATATTCTTATGGCAACTAATGCTCATGATCAGTGATCTGTCATCATTTTTAAATCAAACCAGGCTTTGGTTGCTGCTTTTCTTTCCTCTTCTCCTCTGTTCAAATACATGTTCTTGCAAAGCACACGTTGGAATCTGATGGAAAAAAAGGCTATGATATATCATCTTTATTGTCAGTTTGATCATAAGAATGAATGGCGTGTTTATGGCCAGTGACGCCTGTGCTGCTAATTCAGAGCCACCCACACATAAACGCTGCTGAAAGAGCAGCAGCTTGTCTCTTTGAAAAAAAATACCACTCAGTACATTCAACCTGCACTTAGATAACCCGGCTCTCTGTGCACACGTGTTGGTATGTTTGTGTATATTATGTGTTCGTATTTCAGGTGTATACGTGTGTCTCCTCAGTGTGTGTCCTTGTTCTCGTGTCTGAGTACTTGGCAGCCTTTCATATTCCTTGTCGCTCTCCCAGTCAGTCTGCACCTCTTAAACAGTGGCTTCATTGATGGTCAGGTCTTCTTATCCTTTGGACTGTTTTAACCAAGTCCCACACTAACCTCACTGTTCCCCAGGTAGTGTGTGTGTGTGTGTGTGTGTGTGTGTGTGTGTGTGTGTGTGTGTGTGTGTGTGTGTGTGTGTGTGTGTGTGTGTGTGTGTGTGTGTGTGTGTGTGTGTGTGTGTGTGTGTGCGCGCGCGTGTGTGTGTCACTTCAGCTTTTACATGCTTACAAAATAAGCATACAGTTGCATGCATTCTTTACAAAACTTTACAAAATTTGTACTTTTCTCTGTGTTGCAACTTTGCATGTCTTAAGGCTCAATTTTGAATGCTATGTTGTGAGAACACTGTGCTTGTGGTAGATGGGTCGGTTGAAATCAAGGAGACCAATAACCAATATTCATTTGCGGTAAACATGAGCATTTCGGTGTCAAAATTTCAAACGCCCAGTGATGGAATAAGTACAATTACTCAATTACAATTTTTAGGTACTTTGCTTGAGTATTTCCTTTTTCTGCTATTTTATGCTTNNNTTTTTTTTGAGAGCCAAAGTAGCACTTTTTGAAACTAGTTTATTCACCAATAATTTAAAAATATGCTGAATGTCAGCCCTAGTCATCGACCAGGCCAATAATCAGTCTAATGCTGATGCTAATACTAATGGTAAAGGTCCTGTCTTGACACAAAGAAACACCTTGGTTTGGAAAAGTTCTTGTTTTTGCTTGAAATACCTGGTTTTGTCAGCAAAAACATGGCTGTTTAAATATAAATGTTCTTCCAACAATTGCCCCGAGCTCTTCCCCAGAAATATCCAGGAGATTCGAAAATGTAAAATCACAGTCTTAAACAGTGGACACCGGCTTCACAGCCTCACCACCATGCTGTAACACTATTGAAAATCGGGGAATGTGAACATGAAATGTGAACTGCCCACAGTTTGATCGTTACAGCTCAGCCCAGTCATATATATATATATCATAATAGTCAAATTTTCCAAATTACTTTGATAATCCCTTAATTGTCTCAGTCAGTTTTTAAGTAAAAATGTCCAACATTTGCTGGCTCCAGCTTCTTTAATGTAGACTGTGGTCAATTTATGGATTAATAGTGAAAGTAACTGGAGCAGCCCTGGTGCACGCTATGCAGCAGACATGATTCTGTGTTCATCTGTGTGAGCATATGTTTGAGAACCGGCCTGTGATGTCATACGTGTAGGTCAGCAGAAGGACATGATTGTGTCTGGAGCTTCACAGGGGGTGCAAGAGGCCTGTTGTTGGCCTCCTTGTTGCCTGAGCAGTGCAGCACAGAGGCCCGTCTGTGGCCCGGAGAACCCTAGGAGTGCCAGGAGCCCGCGGGGCGAATAAATACGCTGTGAAAAGTGTGTTAAGAGAGGTGTGAAAGGAATCGGAGGGCGAGACACTGGGTTTTGTGTGGAACCGTTCCCTCCCCCTCACCTCCGCAGTACACATGCTCCCTCTTTCTTTCTTTAACACACACACATACTTACAGTTTTTCCTTTCACACACATGCCCCGCACGGAGGTTCACAGTTCAAATAAACAGCGGCTCAAGCAGCGGGCCGGGTCTGGCGTAAACAGCAGCGGGCCAGGGTGATTTAGTTTCTCTCAGGGCACTGCTCCCTCTCACTGCTTCCTAATGGGCCATGCATTAAATGGGGGAACATGGGGGAGCAGGAGTAAGTGGGGAGTGAAGTCGGCGAAGAAAAAGCTACAGATTGACAGAGAAGTTTGCTCAGACCCGGTTTTCATAACAAGCCTGCAGTACATTTTAAAAGGCATGAGGAGTGACGTGTTGAAGGTCCGTCTTTGCTCGAAGACGCGTTCACTCTGAAAGATTGACCTCGGTTTGATAAAAGTTGTTTAATAGGATTTGTCTGAGTGAATCGCTCAATGTGACTCATTCCTCCTCCCGTGTCTTCTCCACAGCCTCGTCTGTCCTTGCCACCCACAGTCTCACTAGCGATCAGTCAATAAAGCCAGGGTTTGCAGCGTCCGTCGGCCCCTGATGAAACACATGGCGATTCTGTCACGTCCAGGAAATGGTTTCTCCTCCAATCTATAACCTCCACAGGCCTTTGAGAGCCTGTGGGGAAGAGGGGCTGCGGCGGTCTTATTGACATGGTCATGGTGTGTTGTGTGTGTGTGTGTGCTCCGTCACCCTTTGTTAGGGTAAACAGTGTAACGAGATGAAATAGGGGGGAATGAAATTGCCTAAACCTGACAGAGAGGAATCCCTTCAAGATGAAACCCTGCCATTGGGTCAAAAGCAACCTTTGATGAGTCTCTGCAGGCTCACAGAACATGTTACTAATATACTCTATTAGCTTAAGTGACTCAGTTTTTTTAATTTTAAACTCTTTTTAACTCATTTCGTCTTTCAGATCCATCAGTTCATTATTTAGACTCCCACATGACCTCATCCAGGGATTAGCTCTTTCTTTCTCGTACAGCTAATTTCCTTCCTTTTTTCAATACGCTGCTATATAAAAATACAATAAGATGGTTGTCTATTGAATCACTCTAGAGCTGGATTACCGGGGTGAGAAGGAACAATTAAAACTTGAGGGGAGGAAGGCTTTCAGTTCTACAGTGCATTCGACCCAAAGACAGATTTCTGTTTTTTTGTCTGTGCTCTTCTCATTGACTTGAAGTGGGCGGGGCTCAGTTGAGAATACATGGTGTCACACAATCTCCTGCACCAATCACAATCTAGTAACATCGGTCTGACCAAAAGTCTGAAGAAGTCGTGGTATCATCTTAGGTTGCTAGGTAACTGTCACTGTAACTAGCAGTGAGTTTATCTCTTTATCTCTAAACATGAAGCGGCTAATGGATGAATTTGTTTTGACATTAGCCCCATTCACACAGCCGTTTGCATGCGGGGATCCTGCGCCAATTCTCCGCACCCTCCTGTGTGTGAAAGTTTCAGATGCGGAGGGGGGGGAAATTTCGCTGTCCCACAAAACAACGTTACAGGACCTAACAAAAGTAACGTAGTAACTGTAACTGTCTTTGGCAACTTATATGAGGAAAACAAATACCACAGCTGTACGTGGAGAAGCATCCATCCTCCTGTCTGTCCTCCCGCCCGTCCTACTGACCTGTCCTCACATTTCTGCCCGAAAAACGGCGTGTGTCACCGGCAAAAAACTTTAACTCACCGAGTGTTTGTAATGAAAATAAATCACAGACCGAGAATTCAGGGAACTTTCGTTTTTTCGCTTTGTTTTCTTCCGCTTTCTCCGTGAGGGTCGCGGGCGATGTTACCGCTTTGTCCCCCCTTTTCAAGGGGTCATGGGGGTTACTGGGGCCAAATCCAGTGACTCTATGGGCGAAGGCCAGGGTACTCCCTGGATGAGTCGTCAGCTCATCGCAGGGCCCTCATTGATGGCAGTGGCTGCCACACAAGATGCCAACTGCACATCAGGAGCAGTTTTGGGGTTCAGCATCTTGCTCAAGAATACTTCGGCAGCTAACGTAACTGAGCTAAAGCGCTTACTTTAGCAACAGAGCTACCGGTATCTGTCAAGCAGGAAACTCCATAAATCACCCCAGCACCATAACTGGCTGCAGACAGCCCCGGTCGGAAGCTGTTCATTGAAAAGTTACTAAAAACAAAAGCTATCTGTCCAGAGGCGGCTGCAGAGGGAGAACAAGCAAATATTTTCCCCATATCACTTAGATAACTAAATGAAGTTATAAGGTAATGCTTTTGACCAGCAACCAGCAAGCAACACTTGTATTAAATTAATATACGCTTCTGAGTGCAGGATGAGTCATCAACATTTTAAATGATTTTCCAGGAAGTTAAGAAAGTCCGAAACCTTTTTTTTGTTGCTGCTTTTGGCTTATAGTACTGGCTATAGGTGGGTAGAAGTGAAGATACATGAAGAAAAAACAACACTTTAACAGTAATTTTGTTTTTATTGAAACTTTAATAAATAAGGCTTACTTTTTCAAACTTTGACTTGAATTGATGCTCACTTGCTAAATATTGAATATTTATTTTTATTTCACAAATGGGTTGAGATTTGAGACCAATGTCTGAGGGACGTAGCCTACTTAGGGAATTGTTTAAACAAAACACACATGTTATATTTTCATATTTTCCACTGTCTTCACAGGCCCTGGCTGTATCCACACCCTCATACCAGTTGTACTGATTCATTTGACAGACACTGTGTGTCTGAGTGTCCTGTATGTGAATGTCTCAGTCTGTGGTCATAGATCAGTGTGTATGCGCATTGATGTCAAGCAAAGATGTCCTTCAAGTTTGAGTTACTAATTGAATGTTATTGACGGAAGGACTTAATTGCTATGAACAATGGCACAATGCCAGTCCTGCTCCTCCCTCCACAAACACGCGGCTACTTGTAGTCAGTCTGTAGGTAAAGTATAAATAGGTCAGATTGAACCCGACATAGCAATCGACTGACTATCATGACACAAGTTTGTCGTCATTAATTATTTCCCCCGGAGCCGCATACATAAACACAGACTGTTCCCATGATGCGAAAACTCACACGTCACGTAAGCGCGTTGAAAGAAGCTCTCTTCTCTCCGTCCTGCTGAATTGTGATGATAACAAACGGCAAACCACACTCATGGTGTAGTTCTACACTAGCAGGGAGCATGCTCATGTACATTTTTCTAGCTGGTTCCAGAGTGGATCGAACGCCCCCGGGCCAAACTCTGTTTGATGGACTGATCCCGCCTGTCGCTGCTCAGGCCACAAGTCCTCGAAAGCTAAATATTTAAACGTGGCATAGCTGAGCATTGTGGTTTATTTAACTAAAAGTTTGAGCTTGAACCATCACGGGGGAGCTCTGGAGAAAGTGTAGTTCAAAACGCCTCCTTGGCATGGAATGTTTTTTAAAAATACAGACTATGTTTGGATCGCTAGGGCAAAGACTTTTTTTTCAGTCTCCTCCTTCCTCACTCTGCTCTTGTACTGAACTGAACCTCTTTTTCTTTTATTTTCCTCACATGTTATCTCTAGATTTTAGAATACCAAAACCCCACTGAGCATCGGGTCTGCTCCAGAGGCTTACCAGCCAAAAACACATTCAACATGTGCTTCTTTTGTTTCACTTTCTCACTCCAGCTGGATATGTTGATTCAGCTTCTTCATAAATAAGAGTGCACGCGTACACACCCTCAAACTCCACATAAAGGCTTTTGTGTTGGCTTGGCTTTCTGAAAAATAAGCGGTAAGATCATATATCAAGACTGCGGCTGCCACCCCGCAATTGTGGTCCTGCTAATGAGTATGCTAATATCCATTATTAATGATGGAACATCTGGTCAGTCGGCATGGGATTGTGGCGAGGGGCCGCAAGGTGATTTGTTTCAGCGAGAACACCAGAAATAAAAGTCAGAAGAGGTTTGTCTTGATGGAGCGATGAAGTGAATGAAGCCACAAAAAAAAAAAAAGAAAAAACCCACACTGAGAGAGAGCGAGATGGAGAGAGTCAGCAAATCAGTATCGACACCCACTCCACTCATCTGGGTCATGATGACAAGGTGAGGAAGAGGAACATCAGTGGAGGCTGAATGAGAGAGTTGAGTCAGAGAAATGGCTGCGGGGTGCTGAATGTGGGAGGTTCGGAGGCGGGCGGTTCATTCATGGAGCCACACGATCATCCTGCATCAGAGCTGGAGGTTTATGTGTTGCTGGGAGAGAAATGAGAAATTCTTGTGCATCACTTCGCAACACTTTTTTTTTTTTTTAAGGAGATTGCTTTTCGGCACAGATGGGAGGGTTGAGCTCTCAGAAAGCTAGATCTCCGCTCCCAAATGTCTGTCTATTTTTCTAAAGCGCGGACGCAGAAATAATAATAATGTCAAAACTCATTTTTCACTCTCGCTTGTTTGCCATTCCTCCGATCCCACTGCGTCCACTACAGTATTTCACTGCTTCCTACGACTGTTCCTCCCTCGCCGTTTTTCCTTTTTTTTTTCGAAACCCGAGCATGACCTAGTTATGTTTTTGAATCAGAATCCACATGTACGGCACGGCTGAGAAAAGCCCATTGACAAACCGCCATTGTCGGGCACAGCACGCTGGAAATCGAGCTGCGTCGCCCTGGAGAGTGCTGTCTGCAGTGGAGATGGATGGTCTAATGGACAGATGAAGGTGGAGGGCTTGGAGTGTGTTTTTCCTCTGTTGCTGAAGAGCCCTTGTGTAAGTGGGCCAGGAGGGGGCAAAAAATAGCTCCGGTCCCCTTGAGGAGTCACTCCACAAGGTCACCTCCTTGCCCTGGGCCTTTAAGCGAGACACTAAGTGTCCGTACTCTTTCTTTCTTCCCCCTTTTCCTCGCTGTCTCCCCCTGTTTTCCCCTCTGTGGCTTAATGGCTTACCCAGGCCTCCTGTATCAGCAAGGTCTGTGCAGCCAGAGTGGAGTTTGTGTGCTAACGAACCCCGGAGCTAATTAGAATTTCAGCCAAGCTGGCTACTCTCCTCATTTCCTTGCCATTTCCCTCCCTTTGGACAAATACAATTTCACCCCTCAAACCGTGCAGAATTAATCCAGTTAATGTTCAACACGGGATGAATAATGGCCACTTATCTGCTGGGAACATGGGTACAGAGGGGCTCTTGGGTGGAGCCCCACGGTCTTGTGTCACACTATAAATCTACTTTGCGTTGAGCCAAAGTACTGCTGGTTCATGGTAGAGGAGAGGTCAATCTTCTTCAGCAACACAGTGACCAGAGCTGGGTTTGGAGAGCCAGCGAACCTTTATACAGACTGGGCAGCCATTTCCTCCTCTTTGTAACTAGATGCGAGTACTCACATGAACCATTACACCCTTAATGTAGCGGAAGGGCAGTTATCCAACAGCAGGTAAGCAAACAAACTCACCAGGATTATCTGCGGTGGTTGACAACAGCTTCCACATGATCGCCAACGTGCCATTCACTCAGTTCAACGCCCCAGTTGCTTGATTTGTTGGTCTTTGTCCACGTATAGAGTCCAGCGAATAGAAACTGACTCCATTCTGTTCCAGGTTTTCTTTTAGTCTGGTTGTGCTCGAAAAGGTTTCTAACTTCGGTTTCTTCAGACCCACATCTCAAGCCAAAAGTTTTATGGCTTCTCGTGGCTGCATACAATGATGAAAATCCCGCTGTCACACAGAGGGGCGAGACCTGATTAACAGTTCAACAGGGATTCATAGTGCGTGCATTTTGTGAAGAAAGAAAAAAGGAAGCCCGGGGGAAAAGTTGAAATCATCCTTTCTCTCACCTTTGCACACTTTGCTAATCATGCGTGAAATGGGCGTGCTATTCAGCTTGTTGCTTTCAAAAAGTGACAGCAACGGAATGGATACAGCCACACCCCCAATTCCAAAGCTGAAAAGGTGTACAGGTACGGGAGGACGGCTTAAGACATTGTTTAGGACTTTTTAAAGTTATGAGTGGGCAGTTACACTTTACTTGCATAGTTGCTACACTGTACAGCCGATGAGTATCTCCTCAAAAATGTAACCACACTCGGTTACGGATGCACGTATTGGAATAAATTTGACATTGTGATATTTTGTTTTCTGCCATATAGATTGCAATATGAAATTAAATCGGCAAGCAGTGATGAACGGGCCCTCGCAGTCCACGCGCGTCAGGGCATGCTGCTTGTTGGGGTGTGCTGCGTAGATGTGTTCGGGGCAAGACCCTCTACATGTTTGAGCAATTTGGAGTAGATGGCAAATTGCATGTGGGATTTATAATGAGTCGATGGTTTGGCGAAGCATCGAAATGGACCGCACCACCAGGTGTTACGTAGGTGAAAGATAATTTTGATAAGTTTTGTCCACAGGTGCTACTTGCAATGTTTGTTGCAAATGGGTCAAATGGCCTAGGAGGAGTTGAACAAAGTAATTTTATAATTTTTTCACAGAGCCTTAGTGGCTCATGGGGAACTCACCTGGGTTTCATGTCATTCAGACAGACCAATGTGGAGATATGTGACACTTTGTGTTTTGAGCAAAATGTACAGGAAGTTGTTATTTACAGTACTTGAGTATTGTTTGGAATATCAAATAACTTTTTGTCAGGAGAGTCCACAGATGCTGTGTGCAAAGTTTCGTGCAAATGGGTGTAATCGCCTGGGAGGAGTCCGAAAAAGTAGTTTTGCGTCATTTTGCGAATTTGCGGAGAAAACAGTAGGTGGAAATGGGTGTGGCCTATATCAGCACAATTCAGTGAACGCGTGGATATAAGGTTTTTGAATGTGCGACAAAGTATATGTGAGTTATAAGCCAAAACGCAGCTTCCTTGATTATAGCGCCACCTAGTGGTGGAAATTTAGGACGACAGTATAGTATAATAGTATATGACATTTTTCAGTAAGTGTGACATATATTCCAAGTTTGGTGAGTTTTGGGGCATGTTCAGGCAGTGAAAAATGTGATCAGTTGGAACGAAAAAGTCGTCATTCGAAAAACAGTAGGGACCTCGCAGGTCAAGACCTGCTCAGGCCCTAATTATAAAGGAAGTTTCACTAGATAACTTGAATAACTCAATAGAAGCAGTGCAATAGATATTTTACAAGGTGGA
The DNA here is from genome assembly GCA_903131615.1 of Diplodus sargus. NCBI lineage: Eukaryota > Metazoa > Chordata > Actinopteri > Spariformes > Sparidae > Diplodus > Diplodus sargus. Next base: position 356,594 of record CAEMYA010002158.1, read on the forward strand.
GTTACCATGGTGACAACCACTGAGTGGCAGAAAAACCACAGAGAGGCAAGGTTGTATTTAGTATTCATCAAGTGCTGCAATCTCAACGTTCAGCCTGAATACTGCAAAAACTACAAAAACACTCAGCTAAATGTGACAGAGCTGAGTTAATTTGACTTACTTGACATTGCACTTCCTGCCATGTGACTCATGTGAGCACATTGCAATGCTAAAACCATATAGAGATACCTCATGACAAGCACAAGAGCTGCGATTGGTCAGCCGGTGTTATTTCCAACAAGTTGGTGAAGACTGTTAGAGAAAGCCTTAGGCCATGTCCACACGTACCAAAACTCCCCCATCTTTTTTGGCATTGTTTCAAGAATATTTGCATCCAAACGGATCCATTGTAAACGACTCAACCCGCTGTAGTTCATATTCCGGGCCTATAGGTGGCGCTTGGACGATCGGCCAAAACAATGCAAAACACACAAAGTGTTTCCATGTGGACGGCCCCTCAGTAACACAAGCTCCAAGTCTTGTGCTCAGCATGACCGCCACTCTGTATCACATTGAATGAATAAACGCGGACACCTTGTAGCCTCCTACACAGTACTGACTGATGGCAAAATAAAAGTTACCTGATTCATCACCAGTTTTCCATTTAAACATAGTTACTTTTGTGAATATAATTGAAGCATATGGTCTGATCATGCGCGATACGATCTGTCCAGTGTTGCTGTCAACGAGTTGGAGACAACACTGAACAATACATCGAAACCTACAACCTATCTGCAGCAGGAGTTCCATTAAACCTTGGCTTTAAGCATGAAGTCAGCTTTAGACATTCGGACTAGAACATAGATACATGAACTTCATTGGGCTTGAGTTGGATTTGCCTGTGGCTTTCGGGTTGGCGCTCGGTTACTACTCTCTCTGACACGTCTGGGTTCACTCTTAAATAACAGACGACCCCTTTTCTTAAAGCTTGGTGGAGCCTTATTCGTCCCGTTGTTATTGTTGTTTTCCAACTTGTTAACAATCTGTTTTGTGGTTCTGGAGGACCGGTCTCAACCCATGTGAACACTTAATACTTCTTTGGTGCAGTTTCCAAGTTTTGACTTCCCAAGCAATCCAATTAGAGTTCTTCTATTAATTTAATGATTTTTATCTCCAGTCAAACCAAAATACCCTTGAAGGCAAGGTCCAGTTGCTGAGGAATGACATGGTGTGATAATATTACCCCTCCCCTCAAAATCATGGCTGCTCAGTTCCAGACCAGTTGGCTGTTGGGGTAGCAACACAGTGACGTAGCCAGTTTGGGATCAGATTCTGGGTAGTGCGAAGCGAATACTTATGAGTCGTTAGAAATGAATCTGCTTTACAAACCTACAGCAGCAGCGGGAAGAAAAAGCTATATGTGAGGGGAAGCTGGTGCTCTCCCTCCCTCCCTCCCAACATGTCTGAGCTATCAGCTGTTGGGGTGAGTCCCAGCTGCCTCGAGTGTTGACTCTAGAGTGATAGCCATCAGCATTTGCCACATGAAAGGAGAGGAGACTGGTGTTCCTAAAAAAGCAGATGAGAAATAAAGATGAGGAGGCCATGTTAGGATTTTGGCTATATTTCCAAATGCAGATAAAGGCATTGATTTATCTGGAGTGTTTTCTGACCATATCAGGCGGTATATAAATCAGTTCCTTTCCTGGTAGGACGTGAATAATGTTCTTGCAGGATAAGATCCTTTGAGGCAGTACAACTTTCTTACAGATAGGGCTCCTGCCGGCCCCCGGGGGAACACGTATTTACAATATCGCTCATCCTGTGCTTTGATACAGACAAAAGGCCTCAATATGCTTATGCATGCTTAGGAAGGGAGTAAACCTGTTTGGCTCACTGTCTAAAATTACCATCACTGTGCATGCCAAGAGTCATGAAGGCAATGCTATCTGTGGTATGTCCCCGAAGCTGGCCTCAATGCTTTTATTCAGTCCTCTCATGGCATTTTAAACAGCTCACTGCAGGTCGAGGAACAGTTTATTGGGGAAAAGGGAATGACTTATTGGGCCCCAAACCAGATGACCCACTCTGCGGTTGCTCCGAGCAGAGGACACTGTCACTTAGGGCTCCTTGTAAAATCTTGTGGATAGGCCGTAAGTACAGCCTGAGCTGTAATTGATATTCTTGTGTTTGTAAAGGGGGCAGCGATTATATGTTCTAATGTATGAGGCCGAGATGTGGTCAGAGTCGCCCCGCCACGTGTGACAGGAGGGTAGAAAGATGGCTTTCACTGAACAGAAAAGCGGAGTTTTAGTCCGACTCCAGGGAAGTTAGAGAAGCAGTTCCTGAAAGGAGAAAAAAGAACCGAGGAGGCCGTTCAGAGCTGCCGGCTCTTTTCTTCCTTCCCACATTTCTTCTTCTTCTTCTTCTATTTTTTTTACTTTTGGCCAACAGGCAGCAGCAGTGCACTTTGGGAGAAAAAAAAAATTATACACAAATCTTGATTTAATTACTCTCTAACCCACTTTTTCATGCTATCCATCCTCCACAAATCTTCCACAAATCTGTTAAGCTTTGATTGCCAGAAAAACTTTTGGGCGTTTTTCCCTTTTTTCTTGACACATTTTGCGATACACAAATAAGCAAATGAGGAGGCGCAGTGGGACGTTGTTTAACACTCCTACCGCTCATTGTAGGAATGAGAGAGAGAGAGGGAGAGAGAGAGAGGGAGAGAGATAGCATTACAGAGTTTGCTGCCATGTGAGTGTTTGAGAGATTAAGAAGGAACCAAAATAGCTGAGATGGTGGCAAATCTGTCTGGGAACAATTGTGCTGTTTATGTTGTCGCAGAAGCTGATTCAAGCGACTCCCATAAGTCCCTCGCTGTAATTTATTCCTGGTTGACTATATCTTGATAATCACATCAATGTGACAAAGAGCATTTTTCAAAACACCCAAAAGTCCACTTTGGATGACTCTTTGACATATGAGGTCAGTCTGAAATACTCACAGACCCTACAGGTGCACAGGAGTTTTATGGTCCCACTAAAGTGGCTTTACATTTGTTTTCGATTCAGTGGATTTTCATTGGTCTGTAAGCCTTTTGTCCTTTCTTCGGCTAATGTCTGCTTCTTATGTTAAACAGCACTGTTTTGTTTACAGGGGCTCACCTCCCCGTTTCCCCAAGCAGGTCAGCGCCCCTGCAGCTCCTCTCTCTCCTCCCTCTCCTCCCTCTCTTCTTGTTCCAGGCCAGTTGATTTCAGGGAAGTGGACTCATTCACATGCAAATCCTGCCAGAACACCACAGTCATTCACACTGCTAATTACACCAATGTTGGGACGCTGACTTGCTGACATCACACCGGGATATTAGCATGCAGGGAGAGGGAGGAAAAAAGTGTGTGTGTGTGTGTGTGAGAGAGAGAGAGAGAGAGAGAGAGAGAGAGAGAGAGAGAGAGAGAGAGAGAGTCAAGTCAACCAGATAGAGTACAGAAGACAGGAAGTGAGTGAATTTGCCTCAAAACAAAAGCGTTAGAATATAAGAGGCTTTGACTGACTGTAGATTTATATTTTGGAGGAATATAGGATGTCTACAATATCAACTTGCATCTTTATGTAGCTGATTGCCCTTCAAGAATGTTGCCATTCCTTTGTGATTTAGTATGATTTCAACGGAGGAGTCCTTTAATTTGAAATTGTTTTAGGGAAAGGTCTGCACTTTTTCAATCTCATCTCATGGTTTGACTGAGTTGGCTTCCTTAAGCTATTTCTCTCCCTTTGCAGTCTGTGTTTTAATTGGGTAAAATAAATCAATCTAGATAATTTAAGTTACATTACAAAACTCCGTATGTGGATATGTGGGGGAGAAAATGCAATCACTGTGGATTAAGATTACATGAGTAACCCCAATAATATGCCCTTCAGCCCCAAAGCTTCTGACAGTGCTGCTTTTATTTTGAAGGTGACCACCGGAAGTGGCGGTGTTACTTAAAGGCACTTGACACCGGTTCAGGATTAAAGCGCTGCTATTCAGTGGGTCGGTCATCAGCGAGCGGAGCAGCTCCAGCGCTCCGTGCTTTTTACGCACCGATAGTCCGCACGGATCTTCTCTCACTCAGCAGCGAGCCTGCCCGCTCCTCAGGAACATTTTCTCTTTCATTCACCTGGATTTCACTCTCTCCAGCCGGAGTCTGTTTGGATCTGTAAACAGGGGAATCTCGCTTTTTGTTGTTGTTGTTGTTGTTGTTGTTGTTGCTGTGCGCACTTTAAGTTGGCTCCCCGTCTGCGCTGCTTAACTCCTGAGTGTGTTTGCGGAGAGCGGAGGGGGTTGACAAAAGGCTTTTTTTTTTCTTTCTTTTTTTTTTTAAACGGAGGGGGTACATGTAGCGGAGGGGTGCGGGCACCACGCAGCGGGTGAGAGTCGGGTGCTTTCGTGGCAAAGCTGCAGCTGTGGCGTTGGAGTTGTGTGTATGTGTGTGTGTGACAAATTGTGCGATGAGGAAGACTTATTTTAACACCCGCACCAGCACCACAACCAGCGCCGAGGAGGTCAGGGCTATGGCTTCCCTCCGCCGCAGTTTGTAAGAAGGTAAGCAGCTGATCATTGATCGTGTTTGTTTTCGTGTTTGGGGCCGTTTTTGCAGCGCGACCGACGATCCATTTAAGGGGCTTTTAAATGCGTAATGGAAACGAGATTTGAGTCTCAGATATGTTTTCTGTATGAAAGCGAGTTGGTTTCTGACTTTAAACCTCTTTGCTCCCTCTGAAAAGTGAGCGTTAAGTGGTCGCCGGACTAAATATGTGCGCAAATTAGTAACTTTTGGCCTCTCTCGGCATCATTTAGCTCCATCGGGACTTTAAAAACGTGGTTTAACGTGGATAAAAATAACCCCCGAAGTGCAGAGTGGCTGGACTGTAGCTGTCTCTCCCTCTGTGGACGTGTTCTCACCAGTTTATGTCCCCCACCCCACCCCCTGCAGCGCAGCGGTCAAGCTACTGTGGGCTCTCCAGCCTGGGAGTCTTTGTTGTGCAGCCTCTGTGCCATATGGATTATAGGTTGCTTATCAATAAATGAGCAGATGAATAAACGGGCATCTGCAGGGTATTTTTTTCCCCTCAAATTCAACTTGTTTCACAATGTTTCTCCAGGTTTTTTGTTTTTTTTCTTGTCATTTCTTGGATTTTCCTTGTGAGAAAAAAGGCTGTAAATATTTCCTGGAGTTTGGCCCAAACTGCATTGGAAACAAGTGTCATAATTGCAGCTCCATGGCAGTTTTTAAGGAGAACAGTACAAGACTCAATGTAGGCTAATTGACCCATTTTAGAGGGCGACTTTTGAGCAGTGTAAAGGGTCACTGGATTAGCACATGAATGGACTGACGGGGGGAGTGATGAATAATGTGGCTTCAGCAGCTGGCTGCAGTGTCATTGGGCTCCTCAGGTCTGATGAGAGCAGTCCAAACATTAACTGAGCTGAGAGGAGCCCAAATGCAGGGTCAACATTATTTCTGACACCGGCAGCTGACTCTGGAAAAACATTTATAAAAACAGTTGCTTCTTTTTCCACTCCGACACTCAGTCAACATAATATTCAGAGGAAAAATCCCAGAACGACTTGCGGATTTGTTGAGACATTTTCTCCTGAATCCTTTGAATATGTGTTGTTGTTTAACAGCTTCACTGATGATCTGGCACTGTGCTGCCAGTCTCGCTATGGTCTAAGGTCTGTTCTGAGGTCGTCTTGGAAGCCTGTCCCTTCCATGACACTCCCTCTGTTCCCATCCAAAGTAGTGTCACTTTATGGGAGAAGTCAAAGCTGAATGAATAAGTAATGTGATCCAGTGTCAAGTACAGTATGGCCTGGCTGCGGCTGAAAAGAGTCTCAGTGTGATGTAACGTACACATCCCTCTCTCTCTTTCCTTTTTACTTCCCCTTTCCCCTCGCAAATCCCGAGTGGGAGAGAGCAAAGGGGAAATTGTCATACTTGTCCAGGAAGCTCAACAGGAGTAGGTAGAAAAGCCCAAAAACCAAACTTGATGTCCATTTTATAACAACTGTGTCACACACATCTTAAAGTGCACTATTAAAGGGCCAGTCCAGTGATTTTGTGTTATACTTCCACACAGTTGAGGGGGCTCACAAGTTAAAGGATAAAGCAACAATGATTGAAATTGAAGCGGTAGAGGCCAATATTTCCCACATTTTGGGGATAACATGGACCAAGCTCCAAAAGCACTACATTTCCCATAATGCAACCAAAGATTATCTAAAGGCCCTTTTTTAAACAAAGAACCCACAACACTGCCATAAAGAAGACTCCCTCATTACGTTGGCTTCGCTTCTTACACTGAATCAAACCAGCGACATTCAGTGTTCGGGCGTCTTATACAGAATGGTGAGGCAGAGTAACGGCGCAACATTACCGCCATGAGCAGGTTGTGTGAAGCGGGCTACAGATTAGAACCATCGACCTCTAAGTACAAACCCCTCTCCCCCAGTTCTGTTGAAAATGATCTCTTCAGGTCCATAGTTGACCATGATGACATTATCAGGGTCATTTCTTTTTCTTAAACCAAATTTTGAAAGTTTTCCCGAGTCCCACAGAAAACATTACAGAACTATGTTTCCAACTAAACTCCATGCATACAATTGATGAAGCATCTTGGGAGCTGCTAGTTGTTTACATTATTGTCCACTACAGCAGGAAAAAAAGGTCATCATCAGGTTGCTAGTGGACCGAGTGTTAAAGAGGACAGGACTTTGCCTCGCTGTAATTTGTTATGACAGGTGGATGCGGGCCTAATCTCTGTCCTCAGGAACACGATGCATCTGGCTCTTACTAATTGGCCGCTAATGTAAAACGTCTTTTGTCGAGTCTGATTCTTGTCGGGAACACCTCCAGTCATGTCTAACTGCGAACGCCTAGTGGCTCCGAGGTTCGATGCAGCACCGTGTGTCTACAAATACTGTCTGTTGCTTGTATATTGATCATTTGTGAAAGTGGGGATATTCTCCCAAGCCCCTGAAAATTGCAACAGCTTCAAAACACTGAACGGAAATGTTGTAATCACCAAACAAAAGGAGAAAGGGCTCTGTCCTCGTCTTCCCCCACTTCATCCAGAGAAAACAAAAGCAGCGGCATGAAAAAAAGAAGACATGACTTGGCTGCAGTCTGCACCCAGCTGTTCTCTCCTCTGTGCTCTCCTCCCTTGTCATCCAACCTCGGCTGTTTGTGCAGAGCTTCCATTTAAATATGGGATTTTAATCTGGCCATCTAGAGAGTGATGCCATGGAAAAGTTGCAGCGGTTTTTGGGAGAAGCTCAAGAATGAGAGTGGAATGAGACTTCAGTCTTTACTGAAGGCTTTACTTCCTCTTGGATACAGTTGAGTCAGATGGTTTTCTAAAGCCTGAGTCGAATAGAGTCCTCTGCCCGTATTCCCAACTGTGGTGTTAGGTTTACAACCCCCAGCCCTAATTATTGCCTTGCAAAGATCATTTCTGTGAGTCAACCTTTACTTTGCTTTAGTCAGATGTTAAATCCAAACAGACTTTTAACACTGCTTGCTCATGGCCACACTTGTGAGCATACATGCTGAAGATTTTGCAGTGTTGACCTAAAACAATTGGAGCAAGTCTTTGTTACTGTCAGGGGGGTCTATCAGACAAGTTACTTATTAAAACCACCCGTTGCCTAGGTAACTGGTCTAATCTAGAGGAGCAGGATGATGATAATTAACCCGAAGCGGTGAATCATTGCCCACTGACATCATGGTCACTGGGATTACTCTCCAACAACACAACCCCCAGGTCTTTAACAAACCTCAGACTCCATCTGACCAATGGCACGGCAGCGTTCACATCTCCCAGGAGATTAAGAGGCCAATCATACTTGAACAAGGAGCACGCTTTTTTAACTTCCTTCTCTTTACCTTGGAGTCATTTATGAGGCGTCGCTGATGCACTTGGCTTGTTTTACCAAGGTCCCCAAATCTCTCCTAATTGAAATCACGTAGATTACAAGGGGAAGCTCTGGGATTAAGTTTCAGCGGAGGGGAAATCCCAGGCATGTGCATGAAGCGTGTCGTAAATCATGAGGATGGAAGGGGAGGGAAGGAGCAACAAACCCCCTGTAGGCCTACAGTATCTCTGCCAGCGCCGATCAGATGTTTGCCAGGTGAATTACTGGAGGAAGGTCTTCATCACACATCTGGACTGCGAGATCGGGTTGGAGACATGTTTCTCCAAAGGTCATGAGCTTCTCTGCCTCCAGATTGAACTCCTCAGAGACTGCATAGGCAGTGGTGGGGCAGGGACATTGCGATGCGTCCTCTCAGAAGGAATGCGGTGTGAAATGCTTTCCTTCAGCTCCAGCTATTTGTATACTCTTATCTCCAAGCCCCCCCAAGGCAGAAATAACCGCTAACCAACAAGAATGGAAGAGGTGTCCAAGCGCGCTTAATCCTTTTTGTCTTCACTTTTGGTGCTGCTGCCTTTTCGCTTTCAGTCATCATCCTCACTCAGGGTGTGTGTTTCTGTAGATGCATTTGTGTGTGTGTGTGTGTGTGTGTAAACCAGTTAAATCAGTCTTAAATTAGTAATGATTGTGACGATGCTGGGCTGTAATGAGGCAAGCTGTGTTGCCCCCGGCTACAGCATCCTGCCTCTGGGACACCCTTCTGCCAGTCTGACAGCAACTTGATGACTTTGTCTCCTTGAGCTGCAGCACCTCTCTGTTTATCATACCCATCAATATTCATGCCGATCATATCCAGCCACTTCATGTTTTTTGTTAATATTTATGGAGTCGGTTTGTAAAGCCCGTGGCCCGCCCTTCCACAATGACAACAGAAGCCGCTGAGGTCTGCCTCTGCAGTCCGCGCTGTGTTGAAAGCAGGAGCTGACAGTAATAGGCTGTTAGGCTCCTGGCGGATGGCGAGGAATTTCAAGTGGTGACGGAGAATCTGTCCAGTGTCCGACCTATATATTTCTATGTTTTCTTTTGAGGGATTACACGTCATATGACCAGTTGTGGTATGTCAGTGGGGTGTTTTACTTTGAGAGCTGCAGTTTTTCCAGTGTCCATTCTATCACCAAAACCCATCAGCATTAAGCCACCTAGACTGAAGTGCTTTGTTAACCAAGACTCAAGACTGAGACAAGAAGTGCCTCTTTGAGCCGTAGACAAGGTGAGACTTGGCCAGCTATCCACATGGTGCTGTCTGCACTCCAAGCACTTTACACCAACAGATCCTCGGCCAGCCAAGCTGCCAGTCTGTCAAACAGTGTCCCGAGTATCCTTAAGCTCCTCGGTAGGGCTGTCTGTCAGACAGGCAGGCGTCCGTCTGGGAAGCTAATGGGATTGTCTCCCAGGTTTGGCCGCCTGAGGGGCAGCAAGGGTTAGTGGGATGCAACCTTGAGGCCACCCAGAGTTTCCTCGTCATGCAGGGACTTAGAGCTGCCAAGGACACGAGACTCTGTTTGTACAGAGTGTCTTCCCCCTTTGGATTCATGTAGAGATATATGATGAAAGTGGCTCATGTTTTTTTTTTCTGAAAATATATTCTGCTTTTCGTGAGACATCAGAGTTCTGTGTCATTCTCCAAACAATCATTCATGACTGTTAATCCCAATATTTTGTAAGACAACACTCCAGAATAATCGTCAGAGTCCATGAAGTATAAGAACACTTTATTACTCTCTGGACAGGACTCAAGATGAAAGCACGCAGGAGGAGTGTCGGCGTCAAACACTCCCAACTCACACATGGATACTTTCCATTTTACAGCTGGGTGGGTCCGCTTGACTAATGAGAGTGGAGCACTGTCCTGGCTTAGCATCTGCTAGTGTTTCTCGCTAACCTTGCACACAGGGAAGTATGTATTTGGTGTGCTTGTTTGTGAGTCTGTACAGTACTGCTTTCCGTCACTGTCACTGGCTGTATTCTGCTAATTACCTTAGCCTGTTTGTGATTATGTCCATGTTCTCGGTACCCTGGAGGATTGTTGAGCATTGTGTTGTGCCCACATTTTACGGTGAGAGCTGCTGTGGGAAGCCTTGACCTTCGAACTGTGTGAGGTTCACATCGTTTGGGTAGAGGGTCTGCAAAAATGCATATGCGGCTTTGAGCAAAAGTCAAGAGTTTCACAGAATCTTGCTGTGCCTACAAGTAATTAGGGAGGGTGACGGATTTAACCTCTTTTTACAGGTTGTCTGAGGTCACATATGAAAGAAGTAATTTGTGTTATTTTTGTTTTCTGTGATTAATGGCAGGCTTCAGAGGCCCAAACAGCAGCGCAGTGTGACGTCTTGTTTCTGCTGAAACCCTATCGCCCCTAAAGTAGTTCTGTTTACAGAGTGATTTATTAAACTAGGTGTTTGTTTTCACTTTAATGGAGTTGTATTGTCGAACGATAATTTCAAATCACAAAACTGCCGCTTTCATTTCTAATCTGAGGCTTCTTATGACATATGGCTTGACAGATGTTCTTTGCCCTGTGTTTGTCCACGGTAGGAAGATCTGTGTGCACTGTAAGTGTCGTCGCGAGGAGCATGCAGTGACAGCCATGCCTGTAGAGATGGAGAAGACGGTCACCAAGCTGATGTACGACTTCCAGAGGAACTCGACCTCAGACGACGACTCCGGCTGCGCCCTTGAGGAGTACGCCTGGGTACCACCGGGGCTCAAGCCCGAGCAGGTATTAGCACATTACACTCACCCGGGCCCCATCACATCGACACTGGAACACACCAGTGAGGTCTATGAGAAAGATCTGTATAATTGTGCACATTTGTCAGCGGTTGTCAATCATGCCTGACTGTAGACACCGGCTGGTGACCATTGGGCCTCGTCCGCTGAAATTGCAGTTTGTGTCCACGCCAGAAGCACTCAAACTCCACAAAAGTGGAGAAATGGCTGAATCTAATCAATTGAGCCCACAGCTTTTTTGATATTTCTGAAAAAATGTCTCTCCTCTATTTTTAAAGTATTGTCTGTTGTCCTAAAGTATATTTTAAGACAAGAGTGCATTGGTGGGTCAGGAATCTTAAAAATAGATGAAATGACAATGAGAGTCACATTTATATCACAGCTAATAATAAGCTCACCATACTCACTCCAATGCGAGTTCAGGGATTTAAAATTGTCATATTAGCCCAGATGTTACAATTTCATACATTTACATACCTTCCAGTATGCTGTAAACCTTTTGTATAGTGTTGCAAAGGGTGTAACCGGGCAGTTACATCTCACCTTATGATGGCTCACCAGTTCTGCTGACTGCTCCTTCTGCAGGCTAATGGATAACAAGGATTGTGTGGCTCCAGCAGTCAAATTAATCTCCAATTCATTCCGCCTGCAAATATGTTAACAGCAGGTTTCACCGCCCTCAGCACCGCTAAGCCAAGCCTACGTGATACACAAACACATTAAAATGGTTCCATGCATGTTGAAGAAAATCCTCTTTTACTACACCGATTGCAGCGTAGGTGTGCACCAGAGGGAGGGCTTCCATTTTTATAGGACAATAGAAGCGTTTATAGGAGCTGGTTTCATTTTGTTGATGAACTGAGCAATGAACAGTTCAATACAATGTTGGCACAGCCCCCCGCTTTCACCTCCGAGGACTGAGCAGAGCTATTTTTCATTCCCCTCCAGGGTCACACGTCTAACCCTGAAGTCAATTAGGTTCTCGTCTGGTGGTGATATGACCTCAGGAACAGTCCGGCCATAGTGTGCAGTATCACACAAGCAGAATACTAAACAGCCTTGATCTAAAAAACATTTGAAAACCCACACATTCAAAAGTGTTCCGAACAGCCTAGTTGAGAGGTGCCCGTAGCTATAGCGATTTCCATTTTTTCCAACCTGACGTCGAAGTCATTCAAGCTGTGGAAACATGTTGTGTGACCTCTCGCAGAAGAGCGGAAGTACACCCTATGTGGGGCTATTCAACACCGGGCCTTCCTCTGCACGAGGTAGAGACAGAGTGAGAATGGAGCAAGATGGTAAACACAAAGCTAATCTCCAGGATCTAAACTGTGGATTTAGGTTTCCCCCGTAGGGAGCCGGCGCGCTGTATGAGTCGGCTGTTCAGCCAGCAGCGGTGTAAAGTCACCGCTCTGTAACGAGAGATTTCAGACTCGGACTGCTAATTCAATCAGATATATCTGAGGATTATGTGGGATAACTGAGCTCTTAGTTGGGACTGTTCAATTCTCCTGTGTGTGTTTCTGTCAACAATCGCTGAAATACAGACCCAATAAGAGAATGTGGATCTTTATTACCAAGTACAGCCGTTGCTGAGTGTGTTGGAGATGTTATTGAGCTGCAGTGTGAGGGAGGGCCTGCCAATATTCTCTCTCCCACTGTCTCCTCTTGCTCTCTTCTCTCCATCCTTCTCAAATAAATTCTTGCACGTTGCCAAGTTACAGCTTGTCAAGGCCAAGTATGTTACTCAGCAGTGGCCTGTAACTTTTTTTGTGTTTTCTCTGCTCAGCATCTACCAGGATCTGATTTTAATTTGCAGTCGAACATGAAGTGTTCTTTTTTTCTTCTTCAGATCGCTCACATGTGGATTATAAAATCATTTCAATGTTATTCATGCAAACTCTAGAATTATTTCCATGTTCTGAAAGGGACTAGCAGCTCTGATGTGGATAAATTAACTTTCAAACTACAAAGAGCCGGTCTGGAAGGGACCTGAGGCGAGTTTGACCTGTTCCAAAATGGACCTGAGGACAATTAGAACCGTTCCCATCCGAGTTCAAGGACTAAGAGAACTGTCAGCCCCTGACCCGATTACAGCCAGCAGCTGTGAATGAGAGATAAATGAAAAGGCTATAAAAAGAAAACGCAGAGTTCTTTATACTCCACTGAATGATGCTAGTTCAGATCAACTGAAAGTCAGTCAAACTCATTTTTAGCCACACTAGCACAGCTCCAACGACGAAAATGTGGGTCGGCCATTTGGAACCAGAGTTAAGTATCTTAACTTTTGTGTGGATGTGAAAGTACGGCTGGCAAATATGACTTTATGATACTATTGCAATATTTCTGGCCTATATCACAATACATGGTGCAGGTGCAGTATGTAAGATTTTGCCACGTTGAATTCATACTACAAACACTGGGCGGCATGTCACCAGAGTGACTGCTAACTGCAGTCGCCGTTTGCTAGTTATCTTAGTTAGAGGTCCTTCGAATTTTGGGGCTAGCAGGTTAGCAAGGCAAGTATTAGAACAAGTATAGTCTGGTAAATTCTTCTGGTAACTAATTTGCAAATGCATACACACCAAACAAAGGCTTCTTTCAATGGTGAACATTATACCTGTTAACCCATAGCACTTATTGTAATTGTGAGCACGTTAGCATGCAAATGTTAGCACGTAGCTCAAAGCGTCGCTATAGTACCTCACAGAGATGCTAGCATAGCTGCAGACTTGTGAACAAAGAGTCTACTGTATTGTAATTGTTTGGTATAGCCTTTGTTTCGTGCTTAATTAGCCCGTCCCGGGTCTTTTAACATTCAAACGCTTTCATTTTGCTCCCACGAGTGTGCTGACTGCAGTGTTGTCGAGCTGTGGGCACTCGAACGCAGCAGCGAAGACGTGAGAATGGCGGGACACAAAGTGAAAACACGGCCATTAAATTTGCTCACTTAGCTATGAAAACACCATCTTTCCCACCATGTTTGGCCGTTACTACCAGTGTTTTCTCAACAATATAATATCTCAGTCCACTAACCGCTGTAAAGTGGCTCGTTGAGAGAATGTCAGGAGTGGTGCCTGGTGGTGTCTTTTCCTCTGGCTGTCTGGCCATTAACGGCAATAGAAACCAGCTGTATGAAGCAATCACTCTTGTCACTCAGCTGCGCAGTCCTACCATTTGCTTCAGCTTTTGAAAACACTCCTTTCAGTACAGTTCGGATTCGTCTGCCCTGTCTTTAGTTTCATCTGCTTTCGATTACAGTTATTATCACAAGCTGCTCCTCCTGGCTCTCGCTGCAACTGCGTCCATTACGTGCGCGTAAGCGTGTGCGTCTTCGTGTGTGTATCTTTCTTTAGATCTTTTCCTGGGGGCAATGTGCCTTTCACCTCCAGATTGCAACCCTGTTGTTGTTGGAAGCGTGTTTCGTAATTTATCATTAGCAGTTTGCATGTGCGTGTGTGTGCGCCTGCATCTGGAAGCGTGGGCATAGGCGCTGTGAGATTTATCAGCGCTTGACCACAGTCGGTCTTTCATGGACTATCCTGAGATCCCCCACCCCGGCATCCTAAGCCGCGCTCCTGGACACAGATCTGGTGTCCCTCGCCAGAGCCGGTGGAAGCCAACAAAAGCAAAGCAAAGGATTTAGGTTATACTTACAACAAGAGGCTCCTGCTATAAATTCCTACAAACAACAAACATGCTTGTTTGAGGCTTTGAGGAAACGGTCCTGATACAAAATGTGACTTCTTAAAGCAGCACCGTTTTGATTTTGGTCACAACATACCAATGCACGTCTGCGTTTTTCACCGACGCTCTCTGTTGTGTTATTGTCAAGGACAAAGCTGATGGCTTCTAGTCAGTAGATCCATTTAGTAGACAGATAGGTCATTAAGATTGGCCTGACCTAGTCAGCAGGTATCGATCATGTTCACTCTCTTTACACTCCGAGTCTTCACTATGTGTTCGCCTGTATTGTTTTCGGTTTTTTTCGGCTTAGACTCTTTTTTTCAGCCGTCTAACATATTCATTATTTCTTCTCTCTTTATGCAACCTTTGTCCTCAAATCTCTCTTTAAGCCCTATGGCTTTCATGGTTTGCACCCCCTCCGGTCACACTTACACACGACCTCTATTATACCCCCGCCCCCTGTTACAGTCTAATAAAAAACAAAAGAAAAAAGAGTGCAATAAATAACACAGAGATGACACTCATTGTCTGCAGTGGTAATGTAAGGAATGTCCACGTAATTTGGAACAGCCAGATTAGCATGAATCCTGCTCTCGCGCACACTCGTATGCATGTGTAAGCGTTCACTTGTTTTTCGTGTGTGTGTGTGCGTGGGTGTGCGTGTGTGTGTGGACATTTGACAGATCAGTAATACATTCCTGTGTCAGTGAGCAAAGATGAAGAGGCGAGGTTCCATTAACTCTCTGCTGGTGGGCCATAAATCAATGTGATTTTAAGTGTGTGTGTGAGTGTAGATGTAGACCCTGTTCATTTAGTCCTTTTTTAGTGTTGAGACAGTTAATTGACAGTGTTTTAATGCTTGTTTAATCGAAGTTTAATCTTTTTTGGATTGAGAATTTGTAGCAGTCTCATCTCCCATTGTTAACCGTGTCCATTTCAGTGTTTTGACATTTGTGCAGACAAAATAAACAGTTGGAAGGTTGTAAGCGTATCAAAGCTTGTGATGGACTTTTATTTTGAAACATTTCACAGACATAACCATCAATTAATGAGTTTTAACTGATAGTTAAACAATGTAAAGATGTATTTTTGGGTTTGTCAACCTCTTCACACGTTCTCTTCACTCTCTTCTTCTCCCTGGTCGTCTCCTGCTCAGGTTCATCAGTACTACAGCTCCCTGCCCGAGGACAAGGTGCCCTATGTGAACAGCCCAGGAGAGAAATACCGCATCAAACAGCTGCTCCATCAGCTCCCGCCCCATGACAATGAGGTGAGCGTCCAACCTGACCCCTTCCCCCACCGCCTCCCTCCATCCATCCATCCATCTATCTAGCTTTCCCTCCCTCACTCCCCTCCTTCAGGGCAATACAGAGATAAAAGGAGATAAGGGAGGAGACAGACACAGGAATTCTTTTTTTGGGGTTGGTCTTCTAAATGGGCAGAGATGAGATAGTGAGGTGTCGAGTGTGTAGCTGCCTACTTAACCTTTTACATCATCACCACAATTAATCTGGATATATTAGTATGACTGTCAGGAACACAGGATGACATCACATAATCGTCATAATCAGACTGGGTTGCCGCCTTGTTTTAGTTCGCTTTTTAGTGTCATTATCATAATGTCATTAGCAGATATCTGCCTGAGAGGTGGCTTATTTTGTCTGAGTCGGCATTGTCACTTAAAAAAATTAAATAAAGAGAGCAGAGTTATTGTTTTTTAGTAAGTTGACTCATGACAACTATGTGCCACTATTTTGCAGCAATTTTTCTGCAGCTATTTTCCCTGAATGTAGCTAGCTAGCTGTGTAGCAAGATGACGTCCACTTTCACAATCCTGCCGATTGAGCTTTGATTTTGTTGAATGTTTCTCCAGCTGGAGAGAAAGCCACCAGTAAGCACAGCACCAGACATATTTGATCAGAGGTCTGTAACAAGGCTACTTTTTTGTTGCCGTAATTCAATGGTTTTATTTTGCAGAAGATTTGATTGATTGTTTCCTTTTTTACTCCTAATTCATGTAGCACAGATTGAGCTGATCTCAGCTTCTTGGAAAGGAAAACGATAGAAATATTGAAATGTCGATAGAAAAATTACTTTCAGCATGTTCATCCTCCTGTTAAGCCAATTGGGAAACCCCTTGGCAGAAATAACATCTTTATCATTTGTGACAGCGAGCACATAAAGTCCTGTCCAGAAAGTGCTAGCACAGTCGGACATTTTTACTGACTTTCATTTCCTTTCGTCGTGGCATCAGTTCCAAGGTTTGATGATGATATATTGATTTTAAGAAACGCAGGCGATCACCTTCAAATCTTTTTATCTCTGTAACAGATCAAACTTTACAAGTGTATGTTGATGTGTGTGTGTGTGTGTCTGTCTGTCTGTCTGTCTAGGTACGCTACTGCAACAGTCTGGATGATGAGGAAAAACGGGAACTGAAACTCTTCAGTAACCAAAGGAAACGGGAGAACCTGGGCCGCGGGAACGTCCGGCCGTTCCCCGTGACGATGACTGGGGCGATCTGCGAACAGGTAGCTGACAGGAAATGCAAAAAAAAACAGAACATGCTTTTTGTCTCTTTTCCTTATGACAAGATCACAGACGATCTGAAAGAGGCCCATCGTTTCACTTCCAAATGCCATTTCGGCATCGCTTCCCGTGACAGGAGGGAATCAAGTGTGACGAGATCAAAGGTGCATCATGTGGCCGGTGGTATGAAAGCAGCGAGTCGTGTGACGGACATACCGAACAGCCTGCTGGCATTTCAGGTCTTTTGTTATGATGTACGAGAGGAGCTTCGTGTTGACATATAAAGGGCAGAGACACAAAACACGTCAGCTTTTATGACAACCTTGTGACCTTGCACTTCTCACCCCAAAGCGTTGATCCGAAGAAGATCTTGAGCCGGCGGACATGTGTGTATGTTGTGTCTTTTCCATAGACAGCTGTTGGACTCAACCAATCGCAGTATGTGTTTGTCTTCAAACATAGCAGCCTTATATAATACCTCAGAGAACTAACATGCAAGGCTGCTTTCCTGAAAGTATTTCAAAGCAGTGTCCCATCAATATTTAATATATCGTATACATGTGTTGTTATAGTGGCCTTATGGGACTACAGAGTGCACTGAAGTGTTCTTTAAACCACAAACTAGTGTACTTCAGCATCCGCAAGCGATTTGTTACTGTGTGTACAACAAGCAAAATGGAGCTTCTCTCTGTTGTGTGTGTGTGTGTGTGTGTGTGTGTGCCCCAGGTGTACATCTGCTTTACAGTTCGTGTTTCTCATTGGCTCAGCAGAATCGCACACAAGCACACAAACATATGTGAGGGAGCAGATTGTTAGGAGAGTGTGTATTGATTGAATTCCCAACCCCCCCTTTTTGGCCTCTGTGCAGCAGTCAGCTTTGTGCCAGTTAGATAACCTGATTGTAACTCTCCCTCCATCGTCTCCATCTTCTCACCCCTCTAAATCTACTTTGCGTCCCTGACCTTTCCCCCCCGTCTCCTTAGCGCTCCCTCTCGTTTATCTTTATGGTTTCTCTACCTTTACACCTCCACGCCGGCCTCTCTCTCCTTTTTATCATCCCATACATCACTTACATTTTATATCCCCCCTTTCCCCTACCAGCATCCGACAACTTTTTCCCTGCCCTCCCTGGGCAGACATGCAAAACACACCCTTGTACTCTCAGTCTGGTCCAGTTTTCATGCATATTTGCGTTAGTGTCAGAAATGCACCGATCCGATACACTGGATCAGTAGCAGCACTGACACTGACCTGGTTAAAGATCCCAAGAAATCGACACTTGGAGCTTCTTGGATAACAGTTGGTCATTTGAACCTTCCCAAGTTACAGTTTTTTTCTGATTTGTTTCTGCAAGCTTTTGATTTGTGAGGATCTGCTGCTTTTATTTGACATATCCTATTCTAAATACAATTGTGTGTATATAGACAACAAGTTACTGCTTTTATTTTTTTATTGTTATTATTATTATTTTATTTATTAATTAATTAATGTCTATATGTAATTGGCATTTTGTGTGAGCGCGACACCACTGCCATAAATGCAAATCCCAGGCCTGTAAGTTTGTCAGGCATAATGTAGGAGCTGACGACAGACAAAACTCAGCACATCATGAAAACTTGCATGTTGAAGTAAACATGTATGCAACGCTGTGGTCCTACACTCTCACCGAAGCTGCATAGTGCACAAACAAGTGATAGGGGGGCTGAGTAGCTGAGACAGAGACACCGTTCATTCTGTTACAAGATACAGGATGATCAAACTTATTTTGAAGATTATATTTAAGGTAAAGAAAGCTCCATAACATTGCTTTAAACTTCTGTTGCATGTGTAGGCTTCATTCATTTTAGAGAGATGGGGTTTACCATGCATGAAAGGTCCACCACTTGGCTGCTGGATGCCCAGGAGTACAGATTTTAGGTTGGACTTTAAAAAGTAGCATCGAGATGTTGCTGGGTTATAACCCCTACCCTGAGTTCAGGAATCTGTAGAGAAGTAGGATCTTATCAGTAGCATGTTATGATAGAATCGCCGTGGCTTCAACCTCTTCTCAAAAACATTCTTCTTCTTCCTCCTCTTCTTTATAGTGCGGAGGCCAGATAAACGGCGGCGACATTGCTGTGTTCGCGTCACGGGCAGGTCACGGCGTGTGTTGGCATCCGGCCTGCTTTGTGTGCAGCATGTGCAACGAGCTCCTGGTGGACCTCATCTACTTCTACCAGGACGGGAAGATCTACTGTGGCCGGCACCACGCAGAGAGGCTGAAGCCGCGCTGCACCGCCTGTGATGAGGTAAACACCCGGCACGTGCCTGCACATGGATGATCATGTGTTAACAGACACACATGTCACCAACTTGAACATACCGTGCCTGTAATGTTAGACAGTGACAGTAGTGCTATTTATGAAGTAATTACCCACACAGAGTTTTCACATATGCATTCCTACATACGCAAACTGCTGTCACATGACGGTCACTGGCTTCCCAACACACACATTTTTAATTTTTTTTTTTCCAGTCTAATGGGGTCGGCTTTCAATTTCCCTGCCATTAGCACTGACTTACACTCTCTGCAAATGGGTACAAGGACACTGTTAGTGCTTTAAAAGCACCCCTGTGTTTTAGCCGCAGCATAATTAAAAGTAAAAGCACCATCTAGATTTCGCCAAGTCCCCACACACATTAGCCTCCCACACAAGTCGGGGACAAAGAGGATGATCTAAGAGGTGAAAGTGGTGCGTGTGGAGGGGGGGGCGGCCTTTGTCTTGTCATTTAGCGCGTAGTAATAACCCAACTGAGGCTGTACCTCCGAGGACATGTGATAAACGATACCCTTTCTTATCTCTCCTTTCTTAGATCATCCTTGCGGATGAGTGCACTGAGGCAGAGGGCCGTCACTGGCACATGAAGCACTTCTGCTGTTTCGAGTGCGAGACTGTGCTGGGGGGCCAGCGCTACATCATGAAGGAGGGACGGCCCTACTGCTGCTCCTGCTTCGAGTCCCTCTACGCAGAGTACTGCGACTCCTGCGGGGAACATATCGGTATGCTTCCCCACCACCCTGCATCTATTAACGTTAATGCAAACAGCATTAATCAGCAGCAGGTCATGCAAAGAAACCCTTAGAGAAAAAATTAATAATGCAGGATACATGGAGGAAGTTTAATTTTTTCAAGGAGGGTGAAAAGGTGACCTAATTTTTCTTTTTTTTTAAGCGAGGAACACAGAGGGATGAATGATGTCATCCTTGGTCATGCATTCAAGGCAAGGGCACATAGCAGAGGGCCAAAGAGGCCTCAGTTAACAGCGCACATAAACATGCGTAGTATATATCATGCACTTGAAACCAACCGGGGGCAAGGGGATGACTGTATCAAGTGTCTTTTCAACCCCAGGATCTGTTTTTATCACAGACTCGTCCATCAAGTGTCAGTAAAATACAAATTTAAACATCTCCCAACCTGTAGCACTCACGCTGAGAGAAAACTGGGGTAGTTTCCAGTGGGAAACCTTCATATTAGCGCCTCTTGGCCTCATGCCACCTCCTGTTAAAACTCTGCCTGTGTTTGTATGGATGTGTGTGTGCCCCCACTAACAGGACACCCAGGTGTGATTTTGGCACATACCTCTCAACAAATTTGCTCTGTAATTATTTGTCAGACAGGATACAGAAAAATATTTGGCCCCAAAAAAACACAACTGATTATAAATTGAAACCACCAGAAAACATACTGGAACCAGATGGCAGCCATTAACAAATAGCTGGTTTTCTTTCCCCCCGCTACAACTGCAAGCATACTCAAAATGCAATCTGTTTATACAATGCCTGGCAAGCTCTATAATGAGTTTTCCCCCAAGAGCAGTTAAGTTACAGCCCCCAGCTCCGTTTTCTCACTCAACAAGTAACTATGTAATGTGCCTCTATTTTCACATAAAACAGTATTTCAAATAAAGACATTTAGATTTTAATTTAGAGGTCTTTGATGAAGACATGCTGCTTTGAAGTTTAATTGTGCATTTGTACACAATCTGTCCCATGATCTGTCATTTTACATAAACCCTGTGGATTCATGTGGTGTTTATCTTTCTCGCAGGCATTGACCAAGGCCAGATGACATATGATGGGCAGCACTGGCACGCCACAGAGGGCTGTTTCTGTTGCGCCCGCTGCAAACGCTCTCTCTTGGGTCGGCCTTTCCTTCCCAAGCAGGGACAGATCTTCTGCTCCCGCTCCTGCAGTCTGGGGGAGGAGCCCAACGGCTCGGATTCCTCTGATTCTGCCTTCCAAAGCGCTCGCTCCACCAGAGAGTCCAGACGCAGCTCCAAAACAGGAAAGATTGGAGGAGGTGGGGGTGGAGCTCAGACTGAGAGATTTTCAGGGGAAGTGGACCCGCTGTCTTTACAAATGGATCTTCTTAGTCTCTCCAGCCAAACGCCCAGTTTGACTCGTGAGCCACCTGCCTGGCAGAGCCAAGAGCAAGCAACAGATGACTATAATTATGAACCCCAATCAGACCCAACTGTCAACCATCCTACCCCTCTACAGCTCCTCAGCCAGTGCAATGTCAGGACTGCCTATAATCCCACCTGTCCTGGACAGAACATTCAACAGCAGGATCACAGGATCAAGGACAACGGAGGTTTGAAGAGACCACCCATCTCGGCCATGAAGGGCAAATCATTCAATGAGACATGGTTCCAGCAGCCAGCTCCTGAGGAGTACTATCCTCCCAAACTGAGGACCCAAAAGAGCTTCACGGAGGTGTCCCATTGTTCTCAGCACCACAGCGGCTTCTCCTCTGACAAGCGATCAATCAGTTTGCACGGCTTTCAGAGGGACAGAGATGTGGGGCCTCCAGCAACCCAGGTGGCAAGAAGCAGAAACCCCATCAATGCACTTAACTTCACTGAGCAACTGACTCCTCTGGAGCAGACCCCAAGAGGATCCATGGAGTCACTGGCCCTGTCCAATGCTACAGGTGGGTATGGTAGTGGTCAGTAGACCTCTGCTTGGCCTTGTCCAAGTATTGTTGGTAGTACTCATCACACCTTCTGTAACCTAAAATTCAATGTGTTTTAAGATAAATGAAAATAAGGCTTTGTTGAGACTAAATGTAGTTCTGTTTACCTGCAGGTAACTCAGCAGATGGAGGAGGAAAGCGTCAGGAGCACCTTTCTCGTTTCTCCATGCCGGACCTGAGCAAAGACTCTGGAATGAACGTGTCTGAGAAAAGTAACATGGACACCCTCAACTCCTCATTGCAGTTTCGTAGCTCTGACTCCATTCACAGCCTCACTGCCGGTCAGCCCTACATGGAAATGGAGCCTCCCAGGTCCGCCCCATACAAGTTGCAGTACTGCGACCCTACTGCCATGGGTGTGGGTATGAGTATGAATCATTTACCGCCTGGCTTCACCTTCCAGGAGGAGGATAGGGTGAGTTTGGTGAGCAGTGCCAACGCTGCTCGCTTGCCACCCATCAGTGAGCGCAGGGTGGGAAGTGTCAGTGGTGGAGCTGGAAGGAGGGCAAGTGTCCGGATAGATGCCCCAGAGGACACTCCCCAGAGGCGCCGGCACCACCACCACCGCTCCCGGAGATCACGTCGGTCTCGTTCAGAGAACGCTCTCAACTTGGTGGCAGAGCGCAGGACGAGACCACAAGAACGACCACAGCTGCTTGTCCGTGAGGATTACGACCGTTTCCCGCCACCCAGGAGTGCCAGGGACCAGTTTGGAATAGGAGGTGGAGGGGGAAGATACCAGCCCCAACCCTTCAGGCAGTGCCCCAGGACCACTTCAGACCTGACTCTACAGAATCCGGGGGCTGGCCGACGCACTGGCTTGAACCAGTACTCCTGGGATGATTATGATGACGACGACTGGTGCTCTACCTGCTCATCATCCTCCGAATCGGAGGATGAAGGGTACTTTCTTGGCGAGCCAATCCCTAGACCCATCCAGCTGCGCTACCTCAGCAACCAGGAGCTTGTCCATAAGTACAACAATGCAGGGATGGGCGGACCCAACCGCAGCGGGCAGTTACACACCCGCAAACGCAGAAAAAGCAAGAATTGCATCATCTCTTAACGTCCTGAGTCTTGGACCAGCAAACGATTCTTTGTCCAGTTTGTGTACACTAACACCCGCCATCTGGAACGAAAAATAAATAAAACTCACAGTCCATTTATTCAGTATTGTTGAGTGTTGAATATCAAGTGATTGAAAGTCAGTGATGAGTTACAGTCGGTAAACAGTGAAAAAGCAACAGTGTTTGCATGTTTGTTCATTTTAATGTTTCGGAATATCTCCTGAGTATTAAGGCTAACAGTTACATCAAGTCACAACGTTAACAAAAGCTGATGTGCAATTTTCTCATGACTTCATTCCCATGCAGCAAACAAGTGTGCAAGGTAGTCGGTTTGGTACAGTTTAGCTTTTTCATGCAATGTGATTTAGACATAGGATATACTGTACTATTGTATTCAGTTAATAGTATGTACATAGATAAATGAATTAATAATTTCACTTAAGTTAAGGAAGTGTGTGTAAATATGGTTGTAAATGAGGCCTCACATATTTTTATATTTTGTATGGATAGAATCATTTATGTATTAAATATCTATAATGTAGAGATAGAAAATGGCAAAAACAACATATGCATGTTTTATTTGGCTGACCTGATCCTGCATTTGGAATAAAGGAGTATTTCAGTGAGTGTTTTGATTGACGGCTGGTGTTTCTCTCCGGAGAGTGGCAACATGTGTGCACAAGTGTTGCGTGACTTCTTGCCTACCAGTCACCTTCTCCATCTGTTTAATGCATAAATGAATGACAATGTGGTGTAGAGGTTGATTAGAGAGTCACCCTCCACTGGATACACGATAATGGGTGCCGTCACATTCAAATACACAGGGCTCCATTGTCCTGGAAACAGATGCCACTGAAGTTCTGGTTTATTGCATCAGCCAAGTTGGAAACTGCTGACAAAGGTCTAGGGATTTAGTTATTGAAATCTGGTGATGCTTTGTGTAAGTATTTTTTTTACCCATGCTAACAGCGTGGCAATGTCATTTTTGGGTGCACCACTTTAGTCAGACTGAAAAATGTGGGCTCGTTTCAAGGCGTGCGTGTCTCGATATAAACACACATTGTAAGAGATTGATGAGCGCAATATTCACTGTTTAAAACTGTGACAGAATGAAAGAAGAAGGAGGAATCAATGCAGTTTGGTTGGTAAAAGTCTGCTCATTCACTTTGGATCTCTAAAGAAAACCGTCTCTGTGGGCTTACGTTTCAAAGAGAATAACATCAGCAGGATATAAACTGTAGGTGGGGTTTTTTTTTCATTTCAACATATTGACCCATAAATTGAATATTTGAGCTAGAGAAAAAAAATGTTCCTGAGAACGTAAAACCATTTGAATGCTCTCCAATGTCTGATATATTATAGGATAACGAGCTGGTGGATCCACACCCAAAAATCTCAACAACCGTTTGATGGATTAGCCATGAAATCTGGCATGATCATGTTTCACTGTGGGTGAATTTTAATAACTTTTTAATGTGGCATTATAATCAAGTCACATATTTAGTTTGTACAGTGTTTTGGATTATGACCAAATGCAGTATATGCAAAACTAATCGGCTGCAGCTGTTCTTTTGAAGCTAGCTGGTGAATGTTAGCATGCTAACAAGCTGAAATAAGATGTTAAACATGGTAAACATTATATATACATGTTAGCATTGTCATTGTCAGCATGCCATGCTGCTAATATTTAGCTCTGCAGTTGCCAAATATACTGTAGCCTCAGTGTGCTGCTGGCATGGCTTAAGCCTCTTAGTCAACAGAAACAAATTCAATCCTAAATAAATCGACCTCCACTGTTTGAATATTGGCATGCCCAGACAGTGTAGCAGGTTGTATCTGTAAGTGTTCAGCAGTGTCGTACTGTAAATTGGATTGCCTCTGACGTCCATGTGGTCCGGGGATTACTGCCGCTAGCCCCCATAATCCACACACACACACATATGTTTGGAACAAGGTGTGTGTATGCCAATCTCTTGATTAGAGGCGTTGAAGCTCTAATGCTGTTTACATTATTGGCACATTAGAGTGTTTACATCAGCGAACCTCAGCTTCCAAGGCGTGTGCTCCAGTTTTCATGTTTACTCTGGGACGTAACTCCCAGACGGGCTGGAAATGACTCCTCATTTAGTCAGCCATGATACGACAAAACCAGCTGCATAAACACGTGAGATACATTATGTCAGACTGCTGATGGCCTAGCTGGTCCGTAAATGTGGACTTTCCCCTGCTTTTAGCAAGTCCTCAAACTACGACTGCCGACTGTTATTCACATCAGCTGCAAGTTTGGAGGAATATCACCGCAATTGTTGCCTCCAAGTGTAATGAGACGTGCGATAAAGCGCACGCGAACGTCTGTCTTCAGTAATGTGCACATTATAGTCCTTGACACATGAGCTTCCCTGACATCATCATTAACTTAGCTCATATTAGTTTGTTTCTTTATTAGTCCATTGCCATGTCTTCACCCAAGCATGGGGTGTCTCCATGTGTTTAATTAAAAGCAAATGGAGGCCATACAGTGAGGGGTGCCACAGATTGTAGCCATATGCTTCCCGGGCCGTGCCATATTCAAGGTAGCGGATGGTGGGGAGATAATCCTTGAGTTGCGTGAATGTTTCCAGAAGTGACAGTCATGTTGTCAGCCAAGCTGTGACTGCCAGTAAATTAGATCCACGAGTGATCAGGTAAAGCTTTGTTCCAGCGAGATAATGTCGAGAAGAGGAGGTTGTAGCGTTTTCTGGTCATATGAACATCAACTATGACGAAGCTGCTTTTCTGTCCAATCCCAGATTCAGAAATGATTGACATGTTTCAAAGGGGGGATTTGTAAGACATGACCAGAATTTTAGTTTAAAGGGGCACTGTGTATAGTGTTGGGGAAGAAATTCTAATTTAGAATTTGAATATTTACAATATTGGTGAAATAATGATAAAAACTCAAAAAATATTGAATAAACAAGCTGTTCTCAGTATAAGGTCCTTCCACAAGGAAGCTAGAAATGTTGCAGGGTCCACCAAATATAAACAAAGTAAACCAGTATGAAATTGATGAAATAGAGTATGAAAAAGTCAGCCAATGATGATTTTGCTCCTCTTATTAAAATGTCATCCCCAAAACTACATAGTGCACCTTTAATAAATAACAATGAACATAAAAATTAACTAATATTATCAACAGAGTGTAAGGAAATAATAGGGTTGATATTATCTACTGCAGTTAGCAAGCTAACCAGCTAGCCACATGTCTCGTAATATCCCTTTGTACTGGCAAGATAATCCCTGTAGTTTGTTTTTTACTCTCATTTCTCTCACAAGTTGAAGTAAACAATTTTATAATGGTTTTCTTTTTTATGTACACAAAATAATTCGTTCAGATTTTGAGCACACATTTGTTAAAATCCAATAAGATAAGCCAGGTGTGGCAAATCAAGATGCTGATTGAACAGGATTCGGGCACAGGTGTTCCCTGGGAACTTCCCATGCTGGTGCATGGGATGTTGGCGACCAGCAACTTCACCAGCAAGACTATGCCGGTAGGCCAGCATAATTAATGGCACCTTGCTGGTCGACCAGCTAAACCAGCACCAAATCAGCACAGACCAGCATAGACCAGCATGGAAATCATACTGGTCTATGGAATGGTAGCTAACTGCAGCCTAAGATAGCTAGCAAAGAGCAGCAGTTGTCGGTTACTCTGTGTATCTGCTGTCCCCGAGATTGTTAGAGTTACCTTCATATTCCCAGTTTGGAGTACTTTACTTACAACATGTTCCTGAGCATGCAGCCATGAGGAGTGAAACATCCATATTTACCGGCACATCTTGTTTTAAGACTAAGACTATTTCATATTCATCAAGTACATTAATCACGTTGACAAATTTCCATGACCCTCAGCACATTTAAAGACGCCTCTGCCCTCTCTACTCCTCATTCGTCTTTAGTTCTGTGTCGGTCAAACAGTATCATTACAGTGTGCTTTATTTATGCTG
Source organism: Diplodus sargus (assembly GCA_903131615.1). NCBI lineage: Eukaryota > Metazoa > Chordata > Actinopteri > Spariformes > Sparidae > Diplodus > Diplodus sargus. Next base: position 383,568 of record CAEMYA010002158.1, read on the forward strand.
TCAATCATGGGACCATAGTTTGATACAAAACTTGTAAAATAGTGCATTTTCATGAAACTTAGGGGTGTTGTATAAAAGTTAAACCCATTTGCATTTTCATCACAGGTGTTAATTGGGCCTAAAATACTCTCAGAGATTTCTAATGGAGCTAAAAAGCAGAAGCGCTGCCTAATCAGATAATTAACGAAGCATTCTGCGTAGAATAGAACAGCTGTTGCATGGAAACACAGTGCAGTGCATTGTTAAGTTTCTGAATTTTTAGTTTCAGCTGAAGAAGCAGCTGTCTGATGATGGCAAAGCATTTAGGGTTTCTTTTTTTTCGGGGGGGGGGTTCAATCAGGATCCAGGAAATTAACAACAGGATGGTTTTTTTTTTTATTTTGTCTTAGTTTTGTAGGTGTAAAATGGTCACAGCTCATCCAGTCACAAAGATTTCATGCGACCACACTGTACTACATGTTGATATATTATATAAACCAGCTGAGGACTCTAGTTTTGTTTTTGTCTGTTCTTTAATCGTCCATTGAATCACGTTTACTGCACTCTGGTGCACACTTTGTTAAGGCCTGACAGAGTAGACGAGGTCTGGAGGACGAACAGCCATTCATTAACTCTGAGGCATGTGTCTGCACTGTAGAAACAACAAGCAAATCAGGTGACAAAGTGAAAATAGACAGGGGTCCTTTAAGGTTCAGGCAAACACTTTCTTATCTGCTGCTACAATGGCCTGACATGCATACAGAAAACATGGGAACATGAACATGGGAAAAACAAGTCATGACCTACCTGTGTGTCACCCTCTGTAAAGCTGCTATATGTAAAAAAAAAAATGAATTCAATTAATTATTGAACAAATAATTAAAACGATTATGAACAGCATGTGAAGGACTAATGGTTCTGACATAATATGTGTTTATTATGTTGTAACATATCAAAAACCAATGCCGTGTTCCAATATCCATACTTCACGTACTTACTATACTTACATTAAGTACTCAGGGTGTTCCTATATCGATCGCAGCGAAAAGAAGTGTACCTAAAGGACCCGGATGTTGCCCTCATAACGGCAAAAACGTTGAGTGTGCAACGATGTACACTTTACGCACTCAACGGCCGCCATCTTGTCTACGTAGCGGAAGAAGCGGAGCCGGACAGAGGCGCTCAGCTCGGATTTTTTTTTTTTAATTGCTACCGAGACGACAGCGCCTGCAGCGGAGCCATATTGCAGGATTGTAGGATTGTAATTGTTAAAAAGTAAAGTCGTAGATGTCTTTTGTTGACCGTTCAAAGCGGGATGTTTTTGGCATGTGACGAGCCGCGGCGGCTGTCCCGATCGTAATTTCCTGAAAGGGCACCACGGAGTGTTAGATTTGGAACAACACTCACCGACTGAAATCTGCGTACTTAGTAAGTGCAGATAGTGTACTACGTTTAAGTGTACTCATGGAAGTATGAATATCGGAACACAGCACAGCACTCCCCCGGTGCTCCCAACTCCCATTCTTTTTTGCTAGCTGCACAGCTAACTGAGCTAACTAGCTAACAGAAGCTTGAACTGTCAGCAGTTTGTGGTTACTCTGGTGATATGCTGCCCCCTTTTGGTTTTGAGTATGAATTTGACAGGCAGCTGATTCTTACATATTGCACCTTCAATCTCCCTTAAATATATGTTAAATTTCACAAAAGACATTTGAAATATAATTATAATTTGTGACGTTGTGTGGCCTATATCATAACCATAAGGCTGAAAACATCATTATTAATTTTAGCTAGAAAACACGCATTCATTCAAACATTTACCGGGCGCTCTCCTCATTTGGCCTGGTCATGATGTGTCAAAATCCACTTCAGTTGGAAAATGTTCCAGTTTAATTAGCAGCCACACATATGTTAGTGCCCGTATATGTGTGTCTGTTCAGGCCCCAGATGCACAGCTGTCATGAGTTGAGGCCGTTTGAGTTGTTTTGGGACAGACTCTAAAAGCTGTAATTACCGGTCCTTAAGAGCAGAACGGCTGCAAATTACAGCTGCGCTCTGAGCAAACTAAAATAGCCTGATTCAATTATTTACAAATGAAGAATGCCAATGGTGTGTTATCGCACACACAACCAGCTCTCTTTCAGAGGCACACATGCACACACAGTCACACACACACCGAGCTGGTGAATAAGAGGTGCGTGACAGGACTGACTGAGGCCTATGCAGCGGTCTGCCCTCCTTCAGCCTCGTCATGTGTGTTCAATTACCATGGCAAGACTGCACCAGAGCAACAGATTCACAAATAAAGCTATCACACTACCTGACATTAAGTTACATTAACCATTCTACATTAACCAAAATATTTTCAAGGTAACATGTTGCAAGTTTTTTTTTTTTTCCAAGGGTGTGAAATCCCTACATTCCGACCTTACATCCGGATGTGTCTGGGTGGGATTGTCGCTCGATATGCCCCGTAATCCACATAAAAGGCACCTGGGAATTTCCCTGCCTGATAGCCCACTTACAGAATCCCCTCTGTGTTGTAATTTAGTGCCACTGTCTTGTCTGAGAGGCTCACTCCTCCTGAGGTGGATGTGTTAATATTGTGTGACAGTAACCCTGCTCTCCATCTGCTCCCTGTGTTCTCTTCTCTTCTTCTTCTTCTTCTTCTTCTTCTTCTTCTTCTTCTTCTTCTTCTCTTCAAACCTGCATACCAGACCCATAACGTAATTACCACCAAGCTCCCAATTGTCTCCAACAAAAGGATAGTGAATGTTAGTTTAGTCGTCCAGCACAGTATCAGTCTGGTAGACCTTGACTAAACCTGCTAATCTCAAAATGCGCTCTCACCCACTTAAGCTTGACCTCTGCCCCCTTCCACTTTGTATCCAACTCAGCTTCACTGTTCAGACGAATCCCTGTTTTCGGTAAACTTCAAGTTTTTGAAAAACTTTTTTTTTTTTTTTTTTTAAAGCAATTAAACACTGTAAATAATCATCACGCTCGCTCCGCCTCATTAATTAGAGCATCTAATAAGTCTCTATGGAGGCCCTCATTAGGCCCAATTGTAATCTCTCAGCCACAGTGAGAGAAAATAATAATTCATTTCCAGTGTTTGCTCGGCCTGACACGTGGCGCGGCGAAGTGCTGCCAGGTTTGGTTTAATCCGCTGGCCCGAGGGGCACCTCGCCATTATGGAGAATGGCATGCTGGGCACCTCGATGTTGCGCTGCCAGAGGGCCCCGTCTGGTTCATGATATCAGCCCGCTCCACCCCTCCTCGCCTGTGACTCATTAACAAGCTCAGGTCTCAGGAGGGGTTCCATCTGTGTGCCACCTGTACGAAATCACCAGTGATAGCAACATTTAATGTAGGACACCGTCCACGTGTGTTTCAGTGCAATTCTCATGCACCTCATTACTTAAGTGACTGTTGAGTCTATTTCCTTTTCTTCCCTCTCTTTCTCTGCCACCACCTCTCTCTCTCTCTTTCTCTCTGTCTCTGTCCGTCTGTTTAGCAGAGATGATGGATGGACCGATTAGTCCTCCAGCTGTAAATGGGCTGTGATGTTGACTTTACAGCGACGCATTTTTCCAATACTTTCCAAGACCTACGATTTATCATCACACTGTGATTTATAAAGGCAAATGAGCCTTTTATAATGGCCCATCTGCCTTTAAGGCAAAAAAGGGCAAATGGGCCTTCCTGTTGAAACGATCCACTTAGCATCTAGCTGTGTGTCCCCTCGTGTATGTGGCTATTTTGTAAAAATTGTAAAAGAGAAACTGAAATAACTGAAAGCCTTTTTGTAGAACCAAAGTTTAGTTTGTCCCTTCTGGCCTACTGCAGAAACATGGCGGTGCTGCATGGTGGACTCCATGGAAGAGGACCTGCTTCCTCTGTAGATATTAAAGGCTCATAAGGCAACAAAATATTTTTGATTTTTAATTACATTATGCATAAATGAAAACTATGACTATTATGTTCCCTTTCTGCCATTAAGTCCCCCTAAATCCTGCACATTGGACCTTTAAAACATTTTCAGTTGTAGGTGTAATGGATCACAAGTGTGTGAGGAAACTCATTATGGGTGGAATATATGACGATGTGGCAGAGTCCGCCTTTCCCCTGCATAATTAACCTTGCATACCAACACACTAGAGCTTAACAGGGAGCAAAGACGAGTGCTGGTACACACACACACACACACACACACACACACACATACACAAGTATTACAGCGTTTGACATCATTGTTGACTTTCCTCTTTAATCTTCTGCAATAAAACAGTGTGTCACAGTGAGTCCTTTGTCAGTTTACAGTTTCTTTGGCTGCAGTGCTGACGGATAAACAGGTTGCTATTCTTCTGTTTCTGCTGCATTTCTGACAGAGCTCCGTTTGTAGTGTCTGCCGCCCTCAGCGGTTGATTTCACATGTCATGTTTGGAAAGACTTCTGTATCGTGTATCATACAGATACAGTGTGTCTATCTTTACCATATAAACACAGTGTAATGTTGAGTATTGTTACTTAGCTTCCTTCTGTGATATTTAATAACAAGTCTCAATTCAATGCCAGCAACCTCAAACGTTCAACTCTAGGAACAAGAAGAAATACACATTTTAAGACTGGAGAAACAGAATGGCCATTTATTCTGAATAAAAGACACACTTTGTGTAAACTATAGGTATTGTTCATCGTTAATCTGGTTTATAATGAGGATCACTACTCAGTAAAGTTTTCCCATGATCCCGCTGTAGCTCGGTCTATAATATACCGACAGCTCTATGTGGTTTCGTTTGCTCCAACACCTTGAAATCGTCTTTCACTTAGTCCGCTGACTAACTGTCAATGTGACCGGCTAATTCCTCTGGCATCTGCTACTCATCCTCTCCCACTTACACAAAGTGGATAATCTTCAGACACAATGGACAATCTAATCAAGCGGAATTTCTGTGCATCCTGCGCTCTGACTGACAGTGTTTCATTCGATAATCATATTCACATGGCCTGCACACAACAGGCACGCGTAGGCCTGTTAACCGGGGAAAATCAGCATACTTATTACATGTACAGGAAATGGGCCAAATATATCGACTTGAGACTTATGAAACAGTGACTCATTTTGTCTGTAGTGCATCCAACTGTGTTCACTCTCCTCTGATTTGCAGCGTTGCCTGTGAGCTCAGTGTTGCCGGGCGGAGAGACAGAAGAGTAATGGCCCCCATTTCACCTTTTCTTTGCTATGCATGGATTCACCACTGGAGGTGGGTTTTACTTCCTGATGGAGTCTCAGTGGAAGATAGGAATAGGCTTAATAACACCGTAGAAATACTTATTTTAGAGTAGTGACCAAAAGCAGAGCGTTTAGATGCTTATGTCTTGTGTTTTGGATGAAAGTTTTCTAATTGTATAACAATGAATGTTGAGAGGGAGTATTTAGTGTCTCTTGCAAATGTGTAGAGTACTAGTAGATTCTAAAATCACTGATAAACAAACCAAGTATTACACTTAACACATAATCAAAGTTACCTCTTGACCTCTACTAAATCTCATGTGGTAAAAGCACAGTTCCCCTACATATATACAGTACGTCTATATTGATTGAAAGAGATTGCTTTAAAGGAGCTCTATGTAGTTTTTGAGAAGAAATTCAAACCCAGGATTTTAATATTTACAACATTAATGAGGTAATATAACCCTAACCCTGACTCAGAATTTTTTTTTTTTCCATTACGGGATAAAAAGAGTAAAAAAACGGTTCCCTGTTCGAAGCTAGAAAGGTGGCAGGGTCCGCCAAATGTAAACAAAGTAAAACAGTATGAAATTGTGTTGTCCTTTGATGTCAGTTGTCATAGAAACAATGTGGCTTTGTTTATTTAGTTTGTTTAAGCATAAAAAAGCTTTCTCTTCCTCTCCTGAATAAAATTACTTCCCCAAAACTACAAAGTGCACCTAAATGCAGTGATTTACTTGAAGTATTTAACCACCTTTACATCAGAATCAAAAGATAACAGCGGCTGTCAACCTCAACATTGTGGATTTAAATGAATTTGCCCTGGTTGCCATGAGCTACAGTCACTGTCATGCCTTAATGTGTATGCAGTGATCAGTCTAGTGCATCTCAGCAGAGGATTAACATCACCATCTGTTGACGTAACGGAGTCATTACAGCTATAAACTAAAGCCACTGAGACCGGTAACTTATGAATCCTTTGTGTGATTCTCAAGAATGTTAATCACAGTTCCATGTGATTGACATGCTTTAAATTGGACCAAACACCATTTATTTTTAAAATATCTCTTCATCTCCTGTGCTATTATTTTAGCATTCTGGCAGCCGTTTGACACAGGGACCAGCCAGGTTTGAGAGAGTAGAGCATTCACCATGGTTTCTCCAATTAATCCTCCAGTTAATCCTCCTCCAGTGTTAACTAGGCGCAGCAGGACGGCGGTGCAGGATGATCAGCCTAGCCAAGACGCTGCCAATCACAGCTCCCATCCCCAAAGGACAGGGCTGCGGATAGAGAGTGCGCTTATAGCGGCTAATGAAGACCTGGTGGCCGTCGGCAGCTGCTGGCCAGTGATAAGGAAGGAAAGACCTTCAAAGACTCAAATATAGATCATTATAGCCAGTGAGCTACTCAAAGAGCCAACTGGGGATGAGAAGGATTCACCGACCAGGACTGACTGAATTCACACTAATGAGAGGAAGGCACGAGGATAGAGTGGAAATGGTCCAGAGGAGGAAAATGTCCAGTAGGCAGTTCTGACCCTAGTGTTCTTGTTGTGAGAGTGTAGAAAATGCTGACACAATGCAGCACATTAGCATAACACATAGTGTAGAAGCAAGCAATACTTTACATGAAACACAACACCTGACGTTCTGGAAAGAGGAAAAAGGCGGCAGCACAGAAAACACTTCAGTCTGAGTTAGATAAGCACTTACAGTTAGGACACTTTCTACTCTAAAGCACGACTATAACTCTTGAGAGTGATTTACACATTCTTCCTCTTAGAAGAAAAGTTGGATTTGTGAGCAATATCATATTTTAACTTAAAAGTCTCATATTATGCTTATTCAGTCTTACAATTTTGTTTTGAGCAGTAGAGGTTTACATGCTCTAATGCTCAAAAACACATCTGTTATCTCAAATGCTCTGTTTCAGCTCTTGTCTCATTAAGACTCCTGAATACTCAGTCTCCTCTGATTGGTCAGCTCATACATGCCTGACCCAGTGCTGCCAATAACAACAGAGCTGTGCTAATTGACTTCTCGTGCGCCAAAATAGCCGCTATGCATTAATTGGGCAAACGTGTGACATGGTGATGTGGTCAAAGTAAAGGCGTGACAACTGACGAGACGTTTAAGGAGCAGTGCTTTCTGTGGGAGAGAGGAGCTTCTGTTGGTACGGACTTTGACCTTCTTAACTTTCAGGATCTTTTACACACACTAGAACAAAAAACTAAATAGCACAACATGCCTCCTTAAATACACTCATACATTTGTTTTGCTTCTACAGTCTTACCTGTTCTGGTATGAACACTCGCCTGTGGTGGCTAATGTCAGCAAATGTTCGCGACCTCTAGGTAAATATGAGCCTACCGTATTATTACATTACTAAATCAGTTTGCTTACTTTATGACTCATCTTCACTTGTGCTGCTGTTAAAATATTTTTTCGCATTTTGGCAAAATGCTCAATAGCAGTAGTAGATGCTTTTAGCATTACCCTTAGACGTTTTAGGTGAAGACTTGTGTCTTTGCTGATTGTTTTTATTGTGCCATTTCGCTTACTGCGATACTTGCATCTCACTCGTTTCTTGCCTTTTTAACCCTTTATCCTCTTGTAAAGCACTTTGTTACACAAAGAAATAATGCCATGTAAATAAAATCTTACCTATGGACATATTTGTGTACTTATGGTAACTGTCACCTGTATCCACTGTTCAGCAAAACTTAGTGTCTCGGTTCAGAAAAAAGCTATGAGAGTTAAAGAAACAAAAGAGAAGAAAGAACAGCTTGATTTTCGGTGTGAGTGTGATAGTGATAAACACCAAGGTCACCAACAGAAGACCAGCGTCCACGAGGGAGACAAAGAAAAAGAAAAGAGACAATGTTGTGGAACAGTGTGGGACAGTTCCCATTAATTTAATTCCCTGTGGAGGTCAAAGAACAGACAGCAGGGCCCGTGGGTACTGACGGGAGCAGAGGTTGATTTATTGCTGGAGAGCTGAAGGAAGGAAACTACTGACCTCTTGTGACAAAACATGTTGCAGCTGCAGGTACAGTTTTGTCTGGTAGGCCTTCACAAGTGTACAGTGGCGGTTGCTCACTTTATGCACATTTTAAAAGGAATTACAGAAATGTAGTAGTACTGAGTCAAAGTAGAACTCAACTCAGCTTGAGTTGCACAGGAAAGTAGAAATAATCAAACCAATTCCATCAGTATGTAGTGACTCTTTTTCTTATCTGATCTTTGAAATTGTATTACAAGCTTGCTGACCTCTGTTCTTTCCATAGATTAGATTGCTTGAAGGGGTACAAATTGAAAGGGAATGAAGACAAGACATTTGTGATGGGCTCCAGCAGCTTGTTTCAATAATCTTTGACAGCTGGCACCCATTCCATCGCAATTTAAAACCTGATTCAGTCACGTTCTTCGGGACACAAGTCAATATATTAACCACACAATTCAAATCTGACATTGACATTTTTATTCAGATGTGGTTTGGAAAAGTAAGCCTAACTTCCTGTTACTCCATGTTGTCGATATTGCGTTGAAAACACGAGCATTGTCTGTCATACTGAACACTAAACCCTAAATTCTGTGTTAGCATATGTAAAACATGAATTTGGCTATGCTTTCATGAAGTCAATAGTGTTGAAGTCTGGCATCCCAATGAAATAAAATCTCAGTCCTCTGTTGACATCCCATTTAAATCTGGACTGTATTATGTTTGAATACACTTAAAGTCATTTTTCATACAATATTCTATACTTACTCTTTTAGACATTTGTTTCATGGTTCTAAAAGTGTGGCTGTTTTTTTTCTTTTACTAGTTATTTGTTGATCGAGGTGTTGAAATTGGTGTTCGCTGTCGTGGGATGTTGTGAAAATCTCCTGAAAAACATCTCCCTGATAAAAACACAACTCTGCTGAGAAACAAGGATGAACTGAGAATTACAGAAATGATAGAATAGCAGGACATGGCGATACTATCCATAAGGAATAAAACGCTACAGTTCATGTCTGTCTCGAGTTCTTCCTCTATTGTACAGATTATGGTACAGTGATTGTAAACTGATGCTTTTGCAGTAGATTAGAAAAATACTTCATGAACATAAATATCGACCAACACAAAAAAACAACAATGTATCTGGATTGCCTTATAACTTGGTCTCCTCTCTCTTCTCCTCTAAGAAGGACTTCCCACAGACAGTGATGCCTTTAAACTCCTCACAGATCTCCAGCAGGGTCTTCCCTTTAGTCTCGGGCAGGAGGAAGAAGGTATAAAGACAACCCAGCAGGGAGACGAAGGCGAACAGCAAGAAGCAGTACGAGTTCAGGGCATTCTGGGGACAGAGGATAAGGAGGGTGAAGATGTGTGAGGTTAGAGTAAGCTTCATGCTGAAAGTATTCATGAAATAGAAATCCCACCAAAATCCAATAACAAGGAATTGATTTTTCCAGGAGGGGTTTGGAGCTTTTTATGGGCCGTTCAGAGTCCACTGGTACCTATTTGTAGTGACACTTTTTCGAATGTTTCATATAGTTGAAGATATTTGTGAAAAATAGAAATTCCACCAAAATCTATTAAGTGTCAGTGTCAGATGTTCAAAATTCCAATTAAATTTGTTGCACTCACAATGAGGAATGGAAAGACAAGGCCCATTAAAGCAAAACACAACCAGCGCTGGATTCCAACGATGATGAATGCTGCCATTCGATCAGACTGGATGAAGAGCTCACTGTTGAGGGTCGCTCCAGCTCCGCCTGGCGACACGGGGGATTCAGATAATTATGTCTGCATATAAAAATCTCTTCTGTGTGAACCATAATGCAGTGTGTAATGCACATACTAGGTCCTCCGCAGAAGAAGAGGATGAAGACGATGATCAAAGCAGCGGCAATGTATGGAACCCATTGGCTGGAATCCTGCATGACGACAGTTTCGTTTACATATTTATGCATCCTGCTATGTAGACAATTTTGAGAGTTATTATTTAACAGCTGCCTTTGCACACCACAGCAAATGATAGCTGATACATGTTTTGCTGTTATGTGAACAGGTCTATTTCAGTATTGTTGGCAGTATATTTTCATATGATCTCTAATAACGGTCCAATCTTCTTCATGACGACACCATATTTTCTCAATTAGCCTTGGTGGTGTCGAGCCATGTGAATAGCTTTGTGTATTTTTTCTGAGGTTTTCTATTCCAATACAGTGGAGGTCAATACACCATAATCAGATGGCCACAATTTCCTCCAATGTTGCACTCAGAACGGGGCATTTAACTGTTGGGATAATTTTATACTGCTGTGTTCCAGGCTGCCCGATATAAAGATGTAGGGAATCTGACAAATTGTTTTAATTTCTTCAGGATTGATCAGCAACTAAAACAAATGAAATCTGGATGGACGACGGACCATATTTCAAGTTAGAACAACTTACTCTGTTACTTACTTACTTACTTACTCTGTACTCTGTCAGCTGATGTTATACTAGCATTCAACCCCTTTGCAGCTAATATTGCCATTTGATGCGTGCAGTGCATTTCCCTTCGGTCATTCATGTTGTTTCACCATAAGTCTGGTATCCCTTCAGATTTTCACTTTCCATTGTCTTTTCAATTGCTGATCAATCATGAAGTGGTGCAATGGTTTGTTAGATTTCTATTTTTCCTAGAACTATTTTTTTATGTGTTTATCACAGCAGTATGACATTATCCTATAATTTGAGCTTCCTTTCTGCCATTTTTCTGAGGAAGATGGCTGCCTTGTGAATGGTCTATGTAATTTAGATACTGATTCCTACAGGGACAATTACCTTTCTTAGCAAGCTCAAGTGAAGACTGTTCATTCTAAAATCCATGGAATATTCCGAGATACCAGGACGTATGCTGTAATGTATTTTTTCAATGCTGTGAATACCACGGACAGAATTTCCATTTACCTCCACTGTATGTGGTTAGAGACAGGATTCGCAGAGACTGTACCAAAATATGTGAACATGTGCTTTTGTGAACTTGTTTGAAGCAACCTTTTCAAATGCGTAGCTTCCAGCTTCTCTCACAGTTACATTAGTGTCGATTTTCAAAGATAACAGGTTTACCTTCAGGCTGAGTGCAACAGTGACACAAACCCACGTGGCAGACATGACTCCATAACCTCCCCAGAACAAAGGCCTCCTGCCAGTGTGCTCAATCAGCAGTCCCTGAGAGACAGAGAGGTCAATAAAATATGGGAGTAATTACATATTTTATGTATATAGAATTTCAAAATATTCTAAGATTATGTTTTTTTTTTGTCAGTCATTTCCTCTAACACTATTATCATTAAAGGCCAATAAATACTAGATGGCACACATTAAAATAATGCCCTACTAGACGTGAACCGAAATCTCATTTTTATGCTTCTGGTTCTTGTGTTTGCATATCCTATGTGTCAATCATTTCAGTACAGCTTAGTCAGCCAACACCCACATGATAGAGAAATATGTACAGGATTGATAGTCTAGGTTTGTGTTTTGGTTGTTGTTTTACATTTGAAAACAAGTCCCCATATATTCCAGTTGTTCAGGAGAATGCTGCAACCCTGTTTTGCTGTGAAACTCCAGAAATGTTTTGTGGACTATGAAAACTTTCCCTGATTTTCTGCAAAGTGGTGAGAAGATAATGACTACATTTTCATTTTGGGGTGAAGTTATCCTGTAATTACACCAAAATGCGTCACATACATTATGTTGTAGTGAGAAGAGTTTGCCCTGGGAGTGCACGCAGCAACGGACTCGAGGTGACAGCCTGGATTAGCTTGTAGGTTAATTAGCTGGTCATGGTCATAACTAATTATATTGAATTTACCATATGTCAATGTGTTTCTGGTGGAATGTAATGTAAGACATGCAGGAACTAAACAACCAATAACAGTCTCTCCATTATTTCCGTGTCAAGAACAGATACCCTATACCAACATGTGGACTCTAAAGAGCTCAGGTACAAAGCGATTTAGTTACTCACACAGAAAATGGTTATGATTATTTCAGATACTCCAAGACCAAGAGTGACATAGCGAATCTGGTCTCTCGGTATACCTGCCTCCAGGAAGATGTCAAAAGAGAAGGTACTGAGCTGGGAAGGAGAGGCAAATTGGTTTGACTTTGAAAGTCTTAATAAATACTAGCACAAAATAAAATGTTTCCATCCTCACCATAGTTATGCCCGACAGCTGGTTGCAGCATTGGATGAGGGACATGGTCATGAGTTGCCATCGGACAGTCCTGTCCCTCAGGAGCTCCAGAGGGCTTTTTGGTGGGGCGCTCTCAATGGCCACCTGCTCAGCCAACATCTCGTCCATCTCCTCTTTGTAGTCGCCTTTGCCCCACAGACTCTGGAGAGCTGAGATGAGAATTGACTATATGAATTGACTAACCCTTGGATGACTTTCCCCAAAACAAGATATTTAGCACTTAAAATTATGCTCGGTACTAACACTGAAATCGTCTTTGGTCGCATACTGCATGAATTTTGGGGAAATATACAAACCTTTTTTGCAAGCCTTATCATCCCCTTTCTCTATGAATAAGTATCTGGGAGCCTCAGGAAGAAAAGGCAACACTATAACCTGAAGCACGGAGAAACATGCAGGAACACAGAGGACGATGTTCCATTGCTCCTCACGACCAAGGATCTCACTGAAAGAAGAAAATCAAGCAGGAAAAAAGAAAGTATTGAGTCTGAGTTTAGATGTTTTTATTGCATCGCTAACCTTCTTTAGCTAAAAGAACAGAAGTAAGTTGGTAATACTTGAGACATCTGGTTTCTAATCTCTACTAGGCAGTTTTACAAAGTGGTTAGAGTAGAGACATCACCAGGCTCAACAGACGAGTAAAGCTGAGTATCATCAGCATAACAACGGTCAAGTGACCCAAGGGGAGCATATATAATCAGAATTGAAAGGGTCCAAGACTTGACCCCTGAGGCATCCCACAGTGCCACCGTAGAACATGGTCTGCCAGTAATGTTTTGTGCATTCTGTGGATATCGAGCTCTTGTATCCTGTAAAATTATCAGAAAAAAGGAAACTGCTGTCTCTGTATACATACCTTAGTCCAAATAAACGTCCAGACAGTTTGCCAAGTGACGCAAAGGTCACTGCGGTCAGACTCACTACACCTCTTAGCTTCCTGGGAGAAATCTCTACCAGGTACATCATATGGGTGCTCCATCCCAAACCTGCCGGCCATGAGATAATGTTAATCAGTCAAGTAAAAACATGACGTGTGTTACTTTTGACACAGAATATGGCTTACCTGCCGTGTAGCCATGTAGGATCCTCGCCACAATAATCATCTCATATGATCTGGCACCTTTACTCATCAGCATGATCACTGCTGCCATGATGGCAACAAAGCTGTTTGCAATCATCGCCTTTTTTCTGATGACGGAACACATGTCGCTTCAAGTCTTTTCAGGCAGCAGGACTGAATGTTGCAATAGATCTTTTTTACTCACCTTCCCAGCCTGCTTGAGACAAATTTAACAGTGGTGGCACCAAAAAGTCCCCCGACAGCATACAGGGAAACAATAAGGGACCAGATCATGGTGATCGTCTGCGGAGGCGGCGACTCTTCATATCTGTCATACCAACTGCTGTTGATGAAGTTTTGTATGTACTGCAGGGAAAGTTTTCAAGAACATTAACCATCTTTTTGAAGACAGAAGCAAAAAACAGAATGTAAAGTGATGTTTCTCACCGGTGAGGGAGAACTCAGTCCAGTATTGTGGTAGCCATTATGAAAGCTTCCACCGACTCCCAATATAATGATGAGGAACAGAGCATTACCATGCGTCTACAAACCAGAGTGAGGAACACAGTTAGGACTCAGTAGTGATCATAGGTGCACTGGGGACACTGCAGAAATGTTCCCACCACTGATTTGTTACAAATGTGCTGAAAAATTGCTTGCACCAAGAAAAGTGAACTTACAAATGAGATTGAATTGATTTTCACTAAGCAATTTGCTGGACGTAATAATGTACTCTGACGTCATATTACCTCCATGTTACATATTGCACATGTTGAATACCGTTTGAATGTTTTTTCCACCTGAGCCCTTATGGTATGTTCTTACCACTTGTCAGCACTATTTGAATTATTGGCACTTTATTTTGACATAATTTGGCATTGAAAGATGCCTAAAACGTCCCTGAATCGTATTGTTTCAAGATTATCAACCCTGCTAATATTAGTGGAGACATATCATGCTATTTCATTTCTTTCCTTTCTGAAAGATCTGGAAAGTTAAAAAGGTCAAAGTCAACACCAACAGAAGCTCCTCTCACCCACAGAAAAGAATGCTCCTGAAACGTGTCGTCACCAGTCTTGCCTTTAATTCTGTGACTTTGTGACGTCACACTATGTCACAATGTCACACATTTGCATATTTACACTTAGTGGCCAGTTTGGTACATCAGAATTGATTTAGCACAGCTGCTCTGTTGTTGTTAGCGATGCGGGGTCAGGCCTGTGTGGGTGGACCAATAAAAGGAGACTGTGTATATATGAGGGCGGGCCTTTAAAAGACAGGAGCTAAAACAGAGCATTTTCAGACAGAGGGGGGATACATAACATCAGTCTAGCAGTAACCCATAATAAAATTAGAACCCGAAAATGTGCATAATATGTCTCCTTTAGAACATACAGTCACAGTCAAGTCTTGAGTTCCAGTGATTTCTACAACCCTCATTTTTCTGTGATGGGCGGCTGTGGCTCAGGGTCTTGTTATTGGAAGGTCACTTGGTCGATTCCCCTGGTCTGCATATTGAAGTTACCTGCGGCAAGATACTGAACCCCAAACTGCTCCTGATGTGCATGGCAGCCACCACCATCAGTGTATGAATTACTGTAAGTCACCTTGGACATAAGGGTCTGATTAATGCCCTAAATGTAAAAGATGGATTGAGAGAAACACATACTACTTTGTCGCAAAAGACTTTAATGGAGCTTGCTTCAGATCTGAGTTTACTATCAGTCTTCTGAAAATGTGACCAAATCTGCTGGCTCAAAAATATACATACAGTAAGTTGAATAATCAATTCAGGTGATTATAGAAAGTTGTTTTTATGTCATAATGACATTTTGGAGAAACGTCTACAGACCTTCCCCCTCAAAGACACTGTTAATTAAAGTTATTTGAATCACTCCAAGTTATGCAAATGTTAATTTCCCTCCTATTTTACCGATAGGGCAATTCACTTTCATCAAAATAACTTTCTCTATAAAAGTACATTAATTGTATGCCAGATCAGAAAGCGTTCCAACAAAAATAATGGCACAGGGTACATTTTACATTATAGTTAATATACATTTATTGTAAGAAAGGGCGGTTATTTCAATAAGGCGAACGCGTTTGTGTGAAATTTGTGGTTTTCAAATTTCCCTAATCGTTCTGGATGTTGTCAGGTGAATTATTTACTGTGAAAATAAATGAAAATGAAATGAGTGAAAAAACACTATCAATTAAATATCTCAGAAAAGAAAAGTGTCTTGGTCTTATACGAATAAATGTAATCTTAAAAGCATGTCAATTATTTGCTGAGTGCCTCCCCTAAAATAAGGACCACTCAGTGTGGAACTAGATGACGGCAACAACTGATGTTGTAACAATATGAAATTATTTCTTCATTAGCTCAGTTAATTGATATTTACTGACAATATGTTTCCTGTTTGAGCATTTTATTTTACTTTTGGAATGTCATGTAACATTGGTGTACATTAAATTCAATGTGTGTTATTTTAAAAATTTTTTTACAACTTCAACGAAATCATTATCTTTTGTAACATTGCTCTGTATCCATTGAGTGTCATTTTGCCTTTTTTTGCCTTGTGAAGAGTTTAAAAAATAACTCTGACACTGACAGAGCGGAATGACTCAGCTAAAACTGCTTTACATGAGTCACTGAGCTCCAACAAACTCAGAAACAACCCGCTCAACTCAACTGTTATTATGTTTACTTCCATTTTACCTGATAAAAAAAGTGTGCTGGACAAAGCCAAACTGTAATGTACAAGACAATAAGCAAATCTTTATAAAATAATTTTTGAAACAACTATATTTTCATCCTGCCTCAACTGCCCTGTGAACAATTATACATTTGTAGATAATAGTTATACTATCTTCTTTTAAACGAATATAGTAGAATTCAGTCAAGTCCTACCAGCTGTCGCAGCAAACTCTCCATTTTGTCTTTTCTGGTATGGATCTTACAGTGAATATGTCCAGACCGCATGGACTCTGTTAGGTATTCCAAGCTGGTTATTAACTTTTCAGACTTTAACTTAAAAAAACCTGTAATCGCCCTGCAACTCTGACAGTGACTTCCCCTGTGTGAGTCCCATCACCCCCCAGATAGAGCAGGGTGCGGGGTTGTAGTGTAATAGAGTGAAACCATGTAAACTCAGTTATTGAAATTGCAGAAAAGACCCAAATCAAAAAACTGGAGACTCACAGGTAAAGTGACAAAATTAAAGGGTAACTCCACCATATTTACATATTACAATGTGTTTACAGGTCTCGAGGAGGACAGCTGCATGTGTGAAAAAGAAGTATAAAGCCTTTTAATGACTCCAGAGGGAGTTGTGAGTAATCTGAATCTCTAGTGATGTCACAGAGTGACTAAATTGCATTGTGTGGTTCTGAGACATACGTTTTGAACATTTGTTTTAAACTGTCCACAATGAGTCCAGCACTGTTAGTGCAAAATACCCACGATGCAACTGAGCCACTGTGTGACATCACTGGACACGATCTACCAGACTACACGCAGCATCCCCCAGAGCAACAAAAGGCTTCACACCACTTGTTTCACATATGCCGCAGTGCTCCCCAAGACCTGTAAACACACTTTAATGAGTACAGTTGGTGAAATTGCCCTTCTAATAGTCCCACATAAACAAAAGATGGGCATTGAGAGTTCAGTGGAGACTCTTGACCCACAATGCAATGCGGCTCTGCTCACAGCTGGCTTAGAAAGATCTTGGATAACAAACGACAAATAAATATCATCTTGGCTTGGATGTTTTCTTTGGGGAAAACATTTTATTATGGCATTTCAAATGTGTTTTTTTCTTTTTTTTATAGTAGACATCCTGTTAGACATATAGAATAAAAGAGACATATCATCCCGTTAGTATAAATGTGATTTATTGCAGTATTTGAAAAAACAGGGAAAACAAGCAAGTGATACACGGTATGTTCTGGACCCAGGCGTTGTTCATACTCTCGTCCAGCAGAGGGCAGTGATCGCTAACTCAGTTAGTAGATATGAGGCTGTGCTCCGCTCTTCTCCGCCCTCGCTGACTGACGCTCCGCCGGAAACAACAGCGTCCAGTGTTTTCCGTAGTCATCGTTGTCTAGCTGGTAACGGAGAGCGGTGGACTCTGTCTGCACAAAGAAAGTCTTTAGTTTGAGTAGTTGTTTCTATATTTTGGACTAAAAAATGCCGCTAGAGAATCTAGAAGAGGAGGGTCTGCCCAAGAACCCTGACCTGAGGATAGCACAGCTCAAGTTTCTGCTCACTATGGACGGTCACAAACAGGATGCTAAAGTGAAGACTGAGCTCATGGACGCTATCAAGGCTAACAGTGAGTTAGCATATCGCCGTGACTTGTAACAGGGAGCGTAATAGCCCGGTCTTTATGTACATTTTGCAGTAAGCGCATGTATTTTGTACTGGGTGCATAGCTTGTTCGTAAAATCGGGCAACATCCAAATATGTACTCCACTTTAGCACATCTATCATCACAGGGGAATTAGCACATTAGCTAGCGTTATTAGCTAACGTCAACTAGCTAGCCAACAGCAATCTGACGAAGGGTGGTTCGACAAAGTTTGCGTAAGATTACCAAGTTTAATCACTCATAATTTCAGGATTTCCTTTATTGTATAAACCTTCACTGGAAAGTACAGTAAGATATGTGAAAGAGGAGACACTTTTTCAAAGTAAAGTGGTTTTCTTTTGTAAATAAATCAACCTAAAACTTGTCTTTTTGTATAACATGAGTTTCGCGACGTTTGAACTCGGGGCTGTCACAATCTAGTCCACAGATTAAACAGTCATGGTTTGTTTCTCCTCCAGATATGGCTCCCTACTATGAGGGTCTGTGTAAGGACCTGAAGTGGCAGCTGGACGGTGACCTGCTGAGTAAAATGAAGAAGGCCAACGAGGAGGAACTGAAGCGCCTGGATGATGTGCTGGAGGACGCAGAGAA
The DNA here is from genome assembly GCA_903131615.1 of Diplodus sargus. Classification (NCBI taxonomy): domain Eukaryota; kingdom Metazoa; phylum Chordata; class Actinopteri; order Spariformes; family Sparidae; genus Diplodus; species Diplodus sargus. The sequence continues at coordinate 402,042 of CAEMYA010002158.1, forward strand.
GAACCTGGGGGAGAGCGAGATACGAGACGCCATGATGGCCAAGGCTGAATATCTGATCAGAATTGGAGACAAGGTAACACCTCCACAGGACAGGACATCCATGAGTAGGCTGTCTCTGGCATGGCATGTTAAGTGTGAAAAATGAAATTGGGCACCTGTGGGTGTTTTTTGAAGAGCTGCTCTGTATTGATCCGTCACAGTTTGACACTTTGGCAGATATGTGTGATGTGTCAGTCCGGCACATTGATGTGCATAATGAGAGCGACTCAGAAAAGTTGGCCAGCATATTTACTTTTCTTACCACTGAAACACAGTGTGTACCAACGCTGTGTACGCCACTGAAAATCAAACAGCTCAGTTTTTGAGGCAGTATTTATCAGAGTGCCTGAGGAGAAACAGAAATGGACTGCGGGAGATCACGCAACATGTGCCACTCCTGTCACCAGCTGTATCCTAAAAATGCTTTTCTGAAGCTATGATCAGAGTTATCTGATTATACACATATACACAAGACCATTTATACTCCTTTACAAATCCAGGCGAGACATCATGGCCACATTAAGCAATGCACAAAGTTACCTCACTTGACAGAGAAGCATCTATGTATATCTCAAAAGGGGTACCATGTATTTTTTTCAGTATCTCTGTTAAACAGAATCAGTCAGCACTGTACAGAGAATAATTGGTCTTTCAGTGTGCTATCTGGGAGACTATGACATTTTTTTTTCTTCTTTCTTTCAAAATCTAGGCTGTCTTTTATTGTCTCCTAAGCAGTGAGCATGTAAGCGTCTTCACAGTTTGCAATAGACTACAACCGTTTGCATTTTGATTGGGGATGTTGTCGCCATTAAGGATGTAATTGATTAAAAAATGTTAACTGATGCAAGTGGGTAGAAATCCATCAAAAAATATCTTGTTACAATTAAAAATACTTGCTTGCATCAAGTCTAATGGAAACATGTCCAACATATTTTGGAACATTTTTAAATTGTTTAAAATTGTGGCTGTAATTGCGGTGTCATTCTGAACATTGTGAAGTTTTATACAAACTCATGTCACTTTCTCCTCATAGTTCAGACACATTCCATCCTCTAAGACACTGGATCAAATTTAAAACACAAAACAACACTTGCCACTGAAAATCGCTTTCTCACTTCAATTGTTGATAGATTCATACACTTCAAAGAGTGCAAAAATCAATCTTTATTTCGGACTAAAATGGTCCATATATAAAAGAAACTACAGGGGATACAAACTTTTTGACATCTTGGTATAGTAATGCTAACCCTATCGTTAAGGGAAAATGCCATTAACTGATGATTTTCCTGTTCAGTGACAAAGTACCACTGACGCTCTCTCCAGTACATTTGCTATATCTTCACTGTTAGTGGCACTTTTAATCCACTATTCATACTATCAGCTTCAGTATTTTGGATGACAGATATTTATGATGGCTACTTTCTTTAGTTACTGTAGGTCCCTCCTAAAATGACAAGACATTCTGTCAAAATTACAGCAGTAAGCAAAGTTTTCTGATTAAAGATTAATGTTATGTTTCATGTTTTTGAACATTTGTAACAGACTCGTTGACATTGTCTTGTACGTCCACAGGAGGGCGCCCTGACAGCCTTCAGGAAGACCTATGACAAGACAGTGGCGCTGGGTCACAGACTAGACATCGTCTTCTACCTCCTGAGGATCGGCCTCTTCTACATGGACAGTGACCTCATCACACGCAACTCTGAGAAAGCAAAGAGGTAAACAAAGACTGATATCCTCATTCTGACACATTTTCACCCACAGTTTCAGTACTCACCTGTCTGAATACCCTCCTCTCCACAGCCTCATCGAGGAGGGGGGAGACTGGGACAGGAGGAATCGTCTGAAAGTCTACCAGGGCCTGTACTGCGTGGCCATCAGGGACTTCAAACAAGCTGCTGAGCTCTTCCTCGACACAGTCTCCACCTTCACCTCCTACGAGCTCATGGACTACAAGACCTTTGTCACCTACACGGTCTACGTCTGCATGATCGCCCTCAAACGGCCTGACCTCCGTGAAAAGGTAGGAGAGAAAGGAGTGTGTGTACTCAGAAATGATTGTGTGTGTGTGTGTAAGCAGTATAAAAGGTGACGAATTTGACTAATTGCTTCATCATAATATACAGTATGTGGGCTGGATTTGTGAAATACCTTAACCAAGGTTATTGGTGTGGACACGTATGTGTGTAAGTTGGCACTTTGACTGCAATGAAATGTGTTGGTCTGCAGGTAATAAAGGGAGCAGAGATCTTGGAGGTGCTGCACAGTCTGCCTTCTGTCCGTCAATATCTTTTCTCCCTCTACGAGTGCCGTTACTCTGTCTTCTTCCAGTCTTTGGGTGAGGAATCCCTTTTTTTTCATACACACACATTAAGTGAAAAACTAGAACACTCCACATTCCAATAATGAATTTGCCAGTTTTACTCAGATACAATGTGTGTTCAATGCTGCTGCATTTCCCCCTGTTCTTTTCTCTGCCACAGCCATGGTGGAGCAGGAGATGAAGAAGGACTGGCTGTTTGCCCCACACTACCGTTACTATGTGAGGGAGATGAGGATCCAGGCCTACAGCCAGCTGCTAGAGTCCTACCGCTCCCTCACTCTGGGCTACATGGCTGAGGCCTTTGGCGTCAGCACAGAGTTCATCGACCAGTGAGTTCATGTGTACTATTTCCATATGCCGCATCCTCTGGAGCGTTTCAGTGAATTCATTTCATACACTAGCTGAGGTCTAGTTCCCTTAAGTGTTGTGATGTTGGAGTGGACATACATATTTCCGTAACATAAGATCAAATTGTACATTTGTACAAAGCATTATTTGGGAAATTAAAGGTATATTTCAATGAGGTGAGGAGATTGCTGCCTCTGTCATGTCTGGTAAATGTAAATCATAGCCACAGGCCAGGTTTGTGCAACTACTTCCCACTCTTTAGTCTTCATGCCAAGCTAGCCAGTTGTTGGTAGTTTTACTGTCACTGCATAGACATGAGTGGTATCATCATCTTGTCAGCTAACTCTTTCAAGAAAGCGAAAAAGTGCATTTTCCTGAAACGTTTAACTTTTCTTTCAGCTGTACGTATTTCTTTTTTCCTTCCTCATGCGTTCGGGTTAAAGGTTTAGGTGAAGCGTTGTGTTCACATACTTTTTTTGCTCAGACTAACTGAACTAAATCTCCTCTCCTTCCTCAGGGAACTGTCCCGATTCATAGCTGCTGGGCGCCTCCACTGTAAAATTGATAAAGTGAATGAGATTGTGGAAACCAATAGGTAATGTCATGATTCTTCACACCTTTAAAATTCCAGAGATAACTCAAAAGGCAGCAATCTAAATCGTTTTCCCTTCTTCTCAGACCTGATAGCAAAAACTGGCAGTACCAGGAAACCATCAAGAAGGGCGACTTGCTGCTCAACAGAGTCCAGAAGCTGTCCAGAGTTATCAACATGTAACTGCGGTGGCAGTGTTGTCACACCACAGCAAGGGCAACTTGCATCTTTCTTCTTGGTATACCCAAACCTGTAGTTTGTCTGACAAAGTGACTCTTATATTGTGTATATAATAAAATTTGTTTAACTGTTGGGATTGCATTTGTCCAGGGTGGTTTTCTTTTTAATGCAGGAAAGAGGCAGACACGTCATTTCATATAAATAGCAGTATAAATTATTTTATTTACAGAAACTTGTTACAAAACAAATATACTATACAATCTTTTTTCTTTAAATATTAATTCTAACCTATGTTTTGTTCATGAATTACATAGCAGCCAATACATAAGTCCAGCTGAAAATGATTTTGATAATGTATACAAAAAAAAATTTCTATACACGCTTTTACATAGTATGAATGGTGGATTTATTTTTTCCTCCCAAACACGAGCTGTATTCTCTCACTTTCACATTCCAAGTCTATGGTGCTAATTAAAAAAAAACATCCTCACAATGTTTCCATCGACTGAAAACAATGCCAAGATGTGAGTTGAGTTTGAGGGTAAACAAAACACTTGATTGAAAGATTTTTTTTTCTTTTTTTTTTTTTCTTTTAAACGTACAAATCCCAGTAAACCAGAGGGGGCGTAAGCCACGCACTGAGGCTAACAGAAAATCTCGACGTCTTGTCTGGAAAACTTGGATATACCCCCCACCTCCCCAAAGAAAAATACAATACAAAAGTGTTTCATAATGGGCAGCTGACAAGCTCAGGTTTTACCACATTTAGGGTTCATAGGCAGATTTAAAAGCAAACTCCTAAACACTTTTTAACATTCAAGTAAGGTAAAACAACCCAAAGAATACTGTCTTCAAACAGTCAGGGTGAAACAAATTCAGGCACTTTCTTAATTTGATATTTCTTTTAAAAGCTGCAAACTATTTCTTTAAAAGCTGTGATTCAAATTACTTGTTTGGCAACGATAATGCAAGCAGGTGGACTGTTTTTGAAGTGTTCCTCTTCCTTGCGATGATTGCTTTAGTCCCTTCAGCCTTTTTAGAAAAAGTAGAGCGTTAAGTGTTTCAATCATGAAATGTGTTTAAGGTCTACAAAGTGGATGACTGAAGAGTCCGTGGAAACTGGTTAGACAAGGGGCACAGCTTCGAGCCTGCAGGACAGTTCAGAATCACAGGCTAATTGGGTCATACATTAACTTCTTTTGTTGTGTTTGATTCATAGGCAACGGAAAATGTCTTGTAAAAAGCACATGTGATTGAGACCTTGAAAAGTGAATAAAGGTTTCCTCTGTCGGACAGACACATGCTACAGTGGCAACACTTCATCTTTGTTCCTTAAAAGGTTTTCAGTACACGATTCATGAGATGCTTCAGCTTCTACATAGAGGCGTATTGCATTATATAGACTTGGCAGTGAACCACTCTTGACTTTCCATCTTTTTTTTTCTCTTCTCTACTAAATAAATAATTTTAAAATTGTACCAAAAAATTCAGCGTGTATGAAAAATGCCTGTGCAAAAATACATATTTCACTATGTACAACTCGTTAACAAAATATGTATTCTCAAATAGGGATACTTCAATATTGTTTGATACATAGGCTACAAGAAAAAAGCTAAATTAAGTATTTTATTTTTTTTTAAAATGGTCTCCTCTACGTTTCCACACTATCTGACATCAGTGGAGGTTCCATAAATCAACAGGTGTTGCCAAAAGTTTAAATGTGTCCCGTGAAGCAATCTCTATGAATCTCGCACCATAAAACCCACTCAAGACAAAATAAGCACACATCCCGAAGAGACGGGAAACTATTGCCTGATTTAAGACTCCATTTTGACAAAGGAATAGAGTATAATGCCTGGCTATCCGTTCTACTGTGACAAATCTTTTCTCGACACGCACCAACGTAGTGTTACGACGAGGCATTGGAACTTGTACACCCAGAGCATTGGGTAGTGGTTAACTAACACACAGGAGGGACAATCAAACCCAAAGAAGACAGGTGACGTGCATAAAGTTTGCTCCAGTTAAGACGTACCATACCTGATTCCCTATGTAGGAAAAAAAATAAACATTATAATTCACATCTGCCCACAACAGCTGTGGATTTCACACAGCTGTATGGGTTAAAATCAAACAAAAAAAAAGAAGAGTAGGTAAGTTGTGGCAATGGCAATTACAGTTTGCACGGATTCTTCTTCAGATCCACACAGGCAATGCACCATCACCGCTTCATGAGCGAGACTGCCCACCTTTTAGTTTTAAAATAAAAAGTAGTTGGCAAAGCTGATAGCAGCTCTTGGCTAGCTTTGTGGACAACTAAGCAGTGCCTGTGGAGAAAGTAGTTATTTAGTGCTGTTCACAGTTGGGGGCAGGTCTACTGTGGCGATCGTTTTTGCGACAATGAAAAGATTCCGAAAAATTAACAGGTGTCCTCGAGACCGAGCTTCCTCCTCTGACAAAAGATTCAATCGAATGGGCACATCAGGCATCCTTTTCACATTTGAGAGCACAACTGTCTCCACCACGTCTACAAAGACTCTTTGTAGTTCAGTGTAAAAAGCTCATAAGAAATCATAAAAAGGTAACACTTGCATAATTATTCTGGATAATAAAAGAATTGACCAGATCGTCCCTACGGGCCCCTTTCAGGCTACAGCGTGTAACCCGAGGTTACTAAAACACGTCACTGGAGAGTCAGACTAGCGGAAAAGTGAAACAACAAGGTGATTGTGTGTTGTTTAAGGTGTTTGCAAGTAACAGTTTGCTGTTGCTCCTGCTCTCCTTCCAAAGGCTTCTGAGATCAGGCGCTGGGGGTGTAATTAAGTCGGAAATTCCAGTAGTCCAGCAGAATCTGACATGAGAAAAATACTCGTACTCCTACTCACATTCGCACACTCATTCTAACAAACACGGAAGAGATCGGCTTGTTGTCTCCCCAGTTGCTCGGCGTCGTGACAGCTCGTCGCAGCAGCCCTTGACCTGAACCCGATGAGCTTTGAACCGCAGCTCAAGAGACCCATGGCTGTTGCTACTGTTCCAACCAGACAGGAAGACCTCTCAGAACACTGGGACAACACTCGGCGTGGGGGGGTCCTTGGCTCGCTCATTAGACCCCTTGGCGCTCCACGCTATCCCGGTACAGTGCCACCGCCCTCCCCTCCCCCCACCCCACCCCTACTTCTCACACACACAAAAACACACACACATGGCTTTGGGAGAAATAGTAAGGACCACATTGACTTCACTGGGCAGTCCAGATCATCTCCACCCTGAGGATTGTGGGAAGCTGAGAGTAATGTGGGTTTGATTTTAGAAGGCCTCGTGCAGTCCAGAGCGGTATGCGGACCGCTCCGGACTATTCCCCGTCCGCCTGCCGGGTCCATACACAGAAGCCGGACATCGCTGTCAGGGACGAGCCTTTGGCTGGAGGAGAAGGGGAAAAAAGGGTGGTTGTTCAGTTATGTGTCTGTACACAAAGCAATAAAAAGGTCCAGTATGGAGGATTTAGTGGAGTCTAGCAGTGAGGTTTCAAATTGCAACCAACTGACAGTGGCTGTTAAAAACACATGAAGTAGAAAAGGCCCTTCGGAAACATGCTGGTGCAACATGTCGGACTCCTGGGCAGAGAACCCGCTCTCGCTGATATAAAAGCCCATTCTGAGGTAACAAATCACACACCGATGAAACCATACTTATGAATATGACAATCCATTTCTACTGATCTGATACATCGTGGAGATGTTACCCATGTAAAAATAATAGAGTAATATAATGTGTGTTATAACAACTGTCGTTTGATGTCAAGTAATAAGTCAAGTATTATAATTACTTTTTATTGGAGTAATAAGTAAAGAGTAACTTATTACACTTCCTGAGTAACTTGCCCAACACTAGTCACGACAATAGCTGAACTCCAGCTTTGGAACAGAGCCCTCCTCAACAGTGTGTCACATTTCTTTACATGATCTAATATTGTTTAATATTCAATTTTATTTTATTTTTAATGCTACATTTAACAAACGATAACTCGATGGCAAAACACTTTGACCTGTCACAGCGAGATTACTACAGGTGTAAGCAATCAAATCAATTGTGGCTGAATGCCATTTAGCTGCTTCAGTTTCATGCTGTGACACGGTCACACTGTCATGACTTACTGGGACAGCTGAACAGAACAGGGCCATTGTCAATGTTATTAGTAACACCTGTGCTTTTCTTACAATGACGAATTAATGTCTGCTGTGTCAAGGCTTATGACACACATTCACATTTACACTCACACATTTTTGTCTGCAACTAATTTTATTTATAGTCAATCGATTCAATGATTATTTTTTGATTCATCAATTAGTCTATATGGGGTCAAAAATGGTGAAAAATGGTGAAAAATGCCAAACCAAGTTACAGCAGTTGACATCTTTGTTCAAATTTTTTCTGTCACTCAATGAACAGCCCAAAATCCAAATTTGTCCACTTGTCCGTTACAAAACCTCACATTTAAGAGGCTAAAAACAATGAAAGTTTGATGTTTCTAATGGACGAACGTATCTCCTTTCGCCCGCAAATCAATCAATTGTTCCAACAAGTATTCCACGTTTACTGACACATTGTAATGCATCTGGATTGGTACAAATCTCACCTGATGTAAATGGGAGTTGTTTGGTAGCCCTGGTGTCCCTGGAATGCTCCGCCCATGCTTCCCATGGATGTTGTTTATGGCAGGTGACTTGGCCACTTTGGGTCTACCTGGTCCTGGTCCCCCTCCTCCTCCGAGCCCTCCTGCCCCACTTCCACTATTAATGCCGCTGGAGGCAGGAGAGCCTTTGCGCTTCTTGCCTTCCAGGCGCCCGTCTGATGAGTGGTGGCTGAAGCTGGTGTGGTGGTCGGATGAGGACTGGTGGTGGACAAAGGGCCCCAGGGAAAGGGTGGAGTCACTGCTGTTCATCATTACACTCATGCGCTTGATGGACTCGGCAGGGCTGCCCGAGGGAGGACCTCGTGCTGGCGGCCCTGAGGAGCCGCCTGCTGAACCTCCAGAAGGCTCGGCCTTGAGGCTAAGTGAGTTGGTCCGCACAGTGGGCCCACAGTTGAGCCCAACACTGTGGACTCCGCTGTGAGAGGAGGACAATGACGATGAGGATGAAGGACCTAATGAGCCGTGGTGGTAGGTGCTCCCTGAGCTGCCGACATTTGCACAGTTCTTCTTGAAAGAGGAGGAGGAGGAAGAGTAGTTGGCATTAGAAGAGGAGGATTCAGAGGGGCCATGGGATGAGGCGAGAATAGAGCTGTTCTTCCTCTTCTTCCCCGAGCCTAAGCTAGTGCTGCTACTGTTACTGTTGGCTCCACTGCTGTTGGGGATGAGGGGTGTGGAGGAGCCAGAGGAGATCTCCTTGGGCTTGAAGGACGATGACGACTTGGTAGTGCTGCTGCTGGAGGAACGGGACTTAAGAGCCCGGCCTGAGGCTAGGGAAGGAGCCGAAGAGGAGGAGGATGAGGACAAGTGGGCTGAAGGCATCTGCGGCGACGAAGACACTTGTCGGGCCTGCGTAATGCCGTAGGCCGGGTGCTCAGCCCCGCCCTGTGGGGAGCTGCGGGCATTTAAGGTGGTCCCATAGGAGAGCACGGACTTGCCCTCATAGGATTGGCTATAAGGAGTCTGGGGCAAGGTGGCAGGGGGGCCCAGGAAGCCTGACGAGGGAGTGCTACCATGGGAATTTGTGCTTGTCCTATGGGTAGGTGCAACAGAGGAGGAGTTCTCCAAGGCCAAGGGGATTTTCCTGCAACACGGAGGAACATCATTCCTTAACTGTTATTGCAAGCAAGCTGACTATAAAAAGAGAAGAAAAAAATTGAAGTTAGACAGACTTACTTCCACATCTGAGAGTTGACGTGCTTGTCCATCATTGAGGTGAGGGCATATCGCACTCTGTCCCATCGCCGGTCAAACGAGTAACAGCTTCTCCCAAACAGTCGACTTCCAAACGTACAGTACTGGGAACACAGAAGGGGAACTGATCTTCTGGTACGACAACAACTATAAAGTACACTTTACAGTCATCATAATTCTTCTGACACAGAGAAGTTGGAAACAAGCGTTGATTATCTTTTAAAAATCGAGTCTTCTTCATGGCTTAATCACAGTATCAATAAAGAAAGTAGTCCGCAGCTGAGTGCACTTACAGCTGCCGGTCGAGGGTGATAACCTGAATAGTGACAATCCAGTTTGTCAGCATTGTCCTCCCGCTCCTCGTTCTCTCCCTCGTCACTGGAGGGTCGGGAAAAGCCATCGGGGGCAGTCTGGGGGTGGTGTGGTGACTCATTGACTACTGCAGGGTCTCCGGGGGTACCACCGCCGTGACTGCTGTTTAGTCTGAAGAGAGAAAGAAGAAAGTGTGGCTGGTAATTTGAAACTTAATCATAAAAACTCACCACACGCACATTCAAAACGAGAAAAAAATTATAAATAAATAAAGATCTGGAGCAGGATGTACCGTGGAAGACCAGGGCTGTGAAATTTGGGCTTGCTGACTGGCAAAGGCTTAGTGGCGTCTGGGGCGGGGCCGTTGCCAAGAGCGACCTGGTGCGCGTCGTGGGCAGCGGCGAGGTGGGAGGAGGGGTGTGGGTCCCTGAGAGAGGGGTTTTGCTGGGAATGGGGTGGGTGAGGGTCTCTATCCCAAACCCTTGTCCTGTTCTTGTGCTCCGCCAGCAGCGTGTCAAAGCGCTTCCTCCGCCCTGGCACCGCCCTCCGCTGGCTTAAGGAATGTGTCTGGTGGGACAGCGGAGATGTCAAAGGTCAGTGATATTCAACTTTTGCTATAATACCAACTAATCCCAAGCTCAACAGTGACAATAACTTGACTCCACCATAAGGTCTGTGAGTCCTGAACTTAATACAGCTCACCCCCCTGTGCCAAAGAGCTCCCTCGATGTCCGAGAACTATTACCAATACATTAATGAGCCACACTGTTGAACTGGGGGACATGTTCCTTCACTACAGTGGGTCGAGCAGACATACTGTGTTTCATTTTGTCTAAATCTGTCTTTCTGCCAGAAACTAGGCCTGTGCCGAATAACTCAACGTTTTGAAATTCAGTTAAATTCTTTCACAACAGTCATTAAGATCATTTTTGCTTAGAAATCAGTACACACATTCTATATATTTTCAGGCTAAATCATGCTACACAATATACTGAGCAGTGCACACTAAAAATGGTTCACAATATCACTCCAACTCAGTCACAAACGCAGGTAACCAGCTGGAGGGCCGCCATCAGTGATTTAAGTGCTCTTTGGTTTACTGATTACTCCGTGATAACATATATTCCTCTGTACTTGGTAACGTATGGAGAGATGAGTTTACTACCAGTTGTGGTGAGTTTTGACAGTTTAGTCATCACCGCAACTGAACCAGAGAAAGAGAGACAGCTAACATTAGCTAAACCCCCTTCTTTCTGTAACGCAGGATGACTAACATTGAGGCCGGCGCTGTGGCTGTGCAGGAGGAGCTAATGACTCAGCAGGTATTGAACTAAAATGAAAGGAACATCGAGTGCCTCGATGGTACTTTCCGTTCAGTTTAGTTCATCACCCGCTGAGTCACTGGCAGCTCCACCAGATTCACTACAGCCACACTCATTGTCCAATAGATTATACTTTAAACCAGCGCTAACATTAAAAAGCTAGGCTAGTCTCCAGTTCCTAATTAAAAGCCAGGATAACTCGCTCTCAAGCCTCCTCGTTCTGAGAGCAACAAAAACTTTACCGCAGGACGGTCCTTACATATGATGTATGTTGCAAAGGGTTAGATGGATTCTTTGGATTCCTCTTTTGAAAAAAAATGGAGTAAGTATCACTATTGTTTGAGTACTTTACACAAATAGTGAAGAGAATTAGAAACAACTAAATCCACATTCAGGAGTTGTTGACTGTAAGAAAACTGTAGAGCATTACCTGCTTTGTATTCTAAATAATGTGCAGCCAAAATTCAGAGCAGAAAGCGGAGAGCCTGGTTACCTTGCATGTTAGGGATCTTGTGCATGGTTTCCGAGCTGTCATATCCACAACGCCACAGTGGATATCTGGATTGAACTCCCGTTCTGAAGGCATAGGAAGGGAGGGAGGGAGGGAGAGGAAAGCTGTGACTTACATGCATTGTGACAAATCACCTGGTCTGGTAACTTAACTGCAAGTTGTGTCGTGTAAAATATTAGCCTCAGATGAAAGATTATGTTAAGACGTATGAGACAAAATACAGTAAACTGAATTCATGAATCAGACTGTTCGCTGCCTCCAACTGACCTGTCACTTTCTTGTTAAGGTGGCGTCTGCTACTGGCACTGCTGCTGCTGTCCTGCTTCTTGTCTGAGAGGACTGAGAGGTGGCCCTTGCCATTGGGAATCTGACCGGGGGCCAGTAATGGAGGCTTTGGTATGGAGGGACAGTTAAGGCCTGGTTTAAGGGCTGATGAGGAAGAGGAGGAGGAGGAGGTGGTGATGGTGGTAGTGTTGGAGCTCACAGTGGTGCTAGAGGAGAATGTAGAGGAGGATGAGGTGGTGGCGGGGGCAGATGCGGCCTGCACCAGCTTAGCTGACGAGTCCACCCTCAGATGCATCTTCTCCACCTTGACAGCCGGGGTGAGGCTGTAAGAGAAGGTTACAGAGATGAAGAGGGCAGCAAGGAGGAAGCTGAGAGTTAGAAACACAGAGCCAGTGACGAAGGCATGGTACGAGACAGATGTGTTCATATGGATGGGGCTGGGAGGACAAAGCATAAATCTAATATGATCCATCACTTATCAAAAGTTGCAAGAAATAACAACAGGCTGTCAAATTATTGCATTTCTCTCTGAAAGATCGTGGTTGAGACATTTTGATTTCACATCACATCACAACACTTCTTCATTAAGATCACAGCCTATGAAATGAGTAGGAACATATCAAACACAAGCTGACTCAAGACTAGCCAGAGTGGAGGAAGTAAGATAATTAAAAGAATAATTTAAATTGAAATTAAACAGTCCTGAACACTAGCTTTGAAGTGCAACCTGTAGTAACTGACAATCTGTTGAATTCATACTCCAAACCAACAGGGGGCAGCATACTACCAGAGTAACAGCTAACTGCTGCTAAACTGCAGCTGTCATTAGCTAGTCAGCTCAATTATCTAAGCAGCTACAGGTCTAGACTTTGTGTTTGAGTGGCTGGTTCGCATCAAGTGGCATCCACATGAATGTCACATTGTAACGAGATGATGACTGTCATTTACTTCAGCTGTCAGCGGTGTGAATGTTCTTTACAAATCTATATAAACTTTTGACCATGAATGTAAATCGGCATATTGCACAACACTGCAAAAGTAACCCAGTGAACCGTACTTCTTCTCCGGCTGGATCATCCTGAAGGGAGCAGGAGGTGGTCTGCGCTGAATGCCTGGTTGCTTCTCTTTGGCTAATTTGAGGAGTTTGGGATTAGAGGAGGAGGACGCAGAAGAGGAGGATAAGCTGGATCCAGCGGTGGTAGGTCGCCCAAGGATGCCTCCACTCGCCACTCCAGCTACAGCCCCCGAGCCCAGCCCAGGCCCAAGTCCGCTGCCACTGCTCCGGTTCTTGCCCGACACGGGGAAGGGCGAGGTGGAGGCTGGCTTGATGGCCGAACTGTGTCTTCTCTCTGGAGCAACAATATAAACGAAGGTGGCATTTAAACATAATAGGTTATTAGAATAAAGCATCACAAAGATGTTATCAAACAGACTAGCTTATATGAGTAAATAAGGCAAAAATAGGACCATGAGTCAAGAGAAAAGCCGGACACATAGGCACACAGTCATCATCCCCTGACAGTAGTGAGCAGGCTACCTCGACAACAAAAAAAATGTGTGATTCATGCCAACTCAGCCTGAAATAGAAACGGCCAACAGGTCAAAAGCTTAATTTCCTGCCTGAGCTTCTTCGAACAGCTACTGCGCAAACTGATGAAAGGCAGTATGACAGCAGAAAAGATTGTTGTGGATGGAGAGACAAAAATAGAAGAGAGGGAGAAAAAAAAATGTTGATCACAAACTGCCTGCATCCAAAACTAAATATATTTTACTCTGAGGAAAATTTAAGTGCAGCATGGTTTCCCAACATCATCAAACCTTGGTCTCTGGAGTGCGCTCCCACAATGAGCTCAGATGGCTTTGAGTTTCTGAAGAAGGCTCTCATCACTTGCTATTTTTAACAACGGCATACAACAATGAAATAGCACACTCAAAATAATTTCATTGACATTTCCACCGCTGTTCCACAACGTAGAGCCAGTTAATCACAACACAGACTCATTACAGAGAGTCTGGAGTTGATTAGTTGCTACAGCAGAAACTAAGGTTTCATGACATTGGAAAAAAATAAAATTACAATGTTTTGTTCTGCTGCGATATATACTGCATAACCATGTGACTTGCAAAGAATTAAAGCAGCCGTAAGTGATATATTTTTAGTATGTACTAAGTATTAAATAGCTCTACAGTAATCCCCATTATAGAGTTTTAGGTCAGTAACCCATGTCTGTGCTGCTGCTGCTGCTGCTCATGCAGTTATAGAGAAAATACATTTTCAGGTATCCCTGCCCACTTTATCCAATCAGGGCAGAGAACTCCATAAAGAGTCCTGTCTGCTCGTGAGCGTGCAGAGAGCAGGATCTTGTGTGCACATTCATTTGATGAGCGAGGGATTTGTAACTCCAAAACAGACAGGAGCTAAAACAACAGCAACACTTACAGCAGCTTTAATCATACTAGAATGATTGGGGTGATTTTGTAGGAGAGTGCATTTTACCCAAAAAATAAATCGGGCCCTGCTTTGTTTAATGGGTTGATCAAGAACGGTTGTGACTAGTGCCCAGCCCACTAGCAACAAACTCCAAGTATCCAAGATTAAGACTGTAGATTAAGTTGCTTTACTTGATGAAGCTTACTGCAACTTAGTTCTTGGCGATATGTCCTTAAAATTACATTGCAATATTTTTAGGCTGTATCGTGATGAAAAAAAAATAAATAAATGCCAGGACTTGGCAATGAAATCAATATTAAAAAGATATTTTTGACCATATATCTCTATATTCATGTTTTATCGATTACTATTTTTACTTTGACAAAATATTAACACTATGAGATGTTTGATGAATAATCATCAGTAATCATCAGATATAATACACTAACCCTAATCCCAAGTGGCTAAAGGCAAGTATTAGAACAAGGTAAGAACAGAAGATGACAACACTTTACTGTACGGCAGCCTTTAGAATCAGGCAAAGGCAACACTTGTTCCATACCATGATGTAAAGATATCCAAAATCTAAGACAATATATAGTTTCATATAAAAAAATAAAATAATAAATATATATATATAGTTTCATATCCAATATTAATAAAATGTCGCTCTATTGCCCAGCCCTACTGTAACTTGCACTCAAGTCCTTGGCAAGAGAGCAGCTCCCTAACAAATATACTGGGCCTCTGGGGTTACAGGGCGGTCAAACAGACTCTGACCATAAGTGGAGAGAGCGAGAGAGAGGTGTCCACTGATGAGCTGAGGAGAGACTAAAGGTTAACACGACCCTCCTGCTGTCAACACTTTTGCACATTAGCAGAATGGCTAAAGAACAAGGAAGGAAAAAAACTGCCATCATGAAGTGAATGTATGAGGATACAGCCTCAGGACAGGAGCACTGACAAGTCTGGATAGAAAATGTCTGTCAGCCGGTAGCTACCATGATGAGGTGTGGGCCTGGTTCGCTAACCTTTTTACTGGGCTAAACTCCATGGTGTAGCAGTGAACTGGGCCGTAGGCCAAAGCTCAGTCTCAGCAGGTGACCTGCAAACAAGCTCGTTGCTGCAGAAACAGTGGAGGAGATACTACACACATGCACGCACAGGGCTGCCACTCCCTGAGCCCCCCACACACACAAAAACACACAGACTTTTTTCCAATTTCCCTTTCAAGGGGAAAAAAAAAAGCTTTTAAGAGTGCCCTCTTCTCACCTCAGGGCCCCTCTCTACACGCCCATTCACAACACACTCCAGATATCCTCCCTCCCTCCTCTTAGCCGCCTTGCTTTTTTTCCCTCCCACCCTTGTCCTGCCCCAGTCACGATCAACAGCACACCCTGCACACAAACTCACACCAGGAAACCCCAGCGTGACACTAACAGCTCTAACAGAGAACAGAGAGCCAACACCAGCAGCAGTGGGAGAGGAAGAAAAGAGGACTCGAGAAAAATGTGGGGAAACAACAGACACGAGGAATAGGAGGAGCCTCAATATCCTATTTCACACAATCAAACAGTTGGCTCAGTGCTGAGGGGAATCCCTGACTGTGTGAGCGAGAGACAAACACAGACGTACAAGTCTGACGGCCTTACTACCGTCTCCACAAGCTCGGTCCGCTAACAGTAATAACTTTGTCCTTCTAGTAAAAATAATAAATACAATACGCTTAGATTCCTCGCTATTCAAGCTCAAGGTGCATGTTCTAAAAATGTGTTTGCTCAGCCAAGGCCTTGCCTGAAAGTCTTTGTTCGCAGTTTCATAAATGAATGCAAAAAATGGCAGCCGATGCTTGCAGCTTCCCGTTCTGCGGTGAGTTGTCACCCCTGCTGGGATCAGCCCGAGCCGAGAAGCACAAACACCTAACGGGAGACAGATGGGCTCAAAGAAGCACGCAAAAATCATATTGAGACCATCTCGATGATGGTGCTGAGATCAGTGCCTTTGCCCCATGTTAACGCCACATGGGGTCTCCTATAATGACAGCAGCGGGAGGAAGCAGGGAGGAAAATTAAAGTTAGTCAAGAGGAATTTAACACTTTCACTGGTCGCACGGGTGCACCTGAAATTATTATTATTATGCTCTATAGTGTATATGGTTTAACACTAGGTTGTTTTTTTTAAGATTTAATAATTATTTGAGTATCTCAAGTCCTATAAGACCTTTTTATTTGCACCTTAAGTCCCGTTTACAATCACTTGTATAATATCTTATTGGGTGCACCTGAAATATGTGCTGGTTTACCTAAATCAAAACGTTAGGTGCACCAGTGCTACCAGAGTTACAGGATAGCCTGGAGTCTGCATTATTTTACAGACTGGTCATCTATACTGGTAGATAACTGTGCTTTAGCTGCAAAAACTGCTATGATTTGGAGCATCTCTATTAATTAGTTAGTATCAACCATGCTCACGTAACTGATGAATCATCAACGCGTGGTTGAAAATACGAAAAAGAACCTATACACAGCCATTATCAACTGTTAAACCACTGTTCATTTTGGATGCTTGGACTCATATCAGAGCGTGCACAGTAGCTGCCTGTTAAAGATGTACCGCGGCCACCTGCTGGGATGATGTCAGTACTGTTTTACTTCATAGACACAGTAATCCCCTCCAGTGTTTGGCTCCTTCTCGTTCAAAATCCCTCAGACTCCACTGAATGCTGTAGTTAATAAGCGATAGTGTGCTCCAGACAGGCTTGTATCGGTCTCCATTGTTCAACAGTGTGGGAGGAGTCCTGTCTTTGAGTGATGTTGACACAGTAACAAGGACAGGTCCTCTTGGAGCCATGCGCTGTTATACCTCCCTCTTGTGGCTGACCTTGACAACTGTAATTGCTGTCACACTTCATGGAGAACACACTGACAAAAAAATCAGTGACTACAACTCTGTACACATTAAGGGCAACAAAGGTTCAGTTTATAGAAGACAATGCTGTCAGAGATTTCAAACGCTGAGAGTGTAGGATGGGACTAAAACTGGTGATAATAAGGAGGTCACATGAACTCCCCCCCAAAAAATCATTTGTTTTCAGCTGAAGTATCGAGGTGTTTGTTTTTTATACTAGTATTGAATCAAAGTCTAAAGTACTGGTATGATGACACGCTAAGGTGCCCCTTCCTTAACATTACAGGGAAATTAGTTCGGGAGTGAACAAACAGCTTATTTCTTCCAGCGGCTGTGGGCGTCTGCTAACTCTGTCAAGTCTCACGAGATCCACTGTGACGCTGTCGCTATATTCACAGATCTATAATTCATCCATTTACTTAAGCACTAATCAGAGGTACAGCTTTAGCAATGAGATGCGGAAATCTGTGCACGGAAAGGCGCATACACGCAGCCCTAAATATTAACAGAGGAAGAAATCTGATGTGTGCGTGTTAAAAAAAAAAATACATTACTGCAAAGAAACAGAGAGTCACATCAAATATTAACAGGGGAATTGTAAACACACACAAGTGAGACAGTGAGTTAAATAAATAAATAAATCAAAGTCTGCGGCGTCCCTCCTCGGGTTACTATGTTGAGAAGGAAAAGTGGTGGAGGAATACGAAGTCGGAAGGAAAAGTAATATCACACTGTGTGTTAACGTGTGAAGTATCAGCACCAGCCCTGAAGTGGTGTATGGTTCCCTTAAGTGAAAACTACTTTGTTACTTCCTTATTTGTATTGGGTTATCTACACAACTCAGAACAAGACTGCATATTTGCATGTGCGTGCAAGCGCATGACACTTACCGTAGTGTGCTTGGAAGGCTTGGGGCTTGACTACCTGGCTGCAGTGGCTGCACATCACCAGGTAGAAGTCGTCCTGTGCGGGACACTGGCCAAATATGGGCATGTCTGTGCAGAGGGGAAGAATCAAACCACACAGGACACAAGTCAAGGAGGGGACAACTAAAATGGACCAGTTGGCAACACACTCTGAATCACGTGTCGTAACAACACTGTCATAACTCAAAATTCGATGATTTCCTGGGTAAAATTCAGACACTGCATAAACACACACATGAAAACACATAACCATATTAAGAATATCAAAAATAAATGAAGGGTTGACTCAAGGTAACCTGACACATGCTAATATAATATCTATCCCAGCACTAGACCACATTCGTCATAGGAACTGTGATAAGAAGCAGGAAAATTGCCGAGCCAGCAATTCAAAGGTTACCTGCCGTCAAAGAATTAACGTCTCTCCAACATATAAACAAACACAGCACATACAAGATGTATGAGTGGGGACTATTTGTGACTTCAAAATCAAGCAAGAGCTCTCATCAAGGAGTAATGTTCATTATGATTTAGCTCTGCGCTGTTGTTCTCTTGGGAACCTTCTCCCATCTCCTTCATGCTTGCTGTCTTAATTCAATGACTGAGAGGATTTTAAGAACAGTGAGCTGCAACTTTTGATTACTGATTAATTGCCAGAGTAAAATGTGCCAAACACTCTAATTCTAGTTTGTTAATAGTCAAGATGTGCTGCTTTTACTACTTTTATGTGACAGCAATCTGAACATATGTGGTTTTTGGATGGTTGGGGAAACAAAACAAGCCATTTCAAAGTCATCACCTTGGATTGCAACAGTACAATAGCCATTTCAGAAATGATTACTGTTACACTCACATTACTATTATTATCAGCATCATCATCATCATCATCATCATCAGTTACTGTTTTTGTTTAAACATAAAGGTTTTTTGCTTGAACTCCTTATTATATTCAAAAAGATATGATGTCCGGACAGACAAGAAACTTGATATAAACAAAAATGTTTTTGTTTAAATAACAACAATATGGTAGAATCAATACTGTAGACGTACAAGGTATGATAATCTTCAAATTTCATATCATTTTACACCTTTAAAATGGTATATGGCTGCAAACTGTGGGGCATTTTTTTAGACAAAATGATTAATTATTTCAGAAAACACAATCACGATAATGAAAGTAGTCATCAGAGGCCTTACACTCAAAACAGAGAGTTGCTGGTTTTCATGGCATTGTGTCATGTTAAAAAAGGTGCATATCACAGTGAGATGGACAGAAAATTTTAATATCCAAAGCATCCAAATAAACCAATCCAGTACGCTGGTCACGTCTCCAGAGTCAAGACTCATATAAAAACCTCCACATCTAAACCTAGTTCATGTTTAAAATAAGAAGACGTTGTGGAGAAATGGAGTACACTTACACCAGAGCAGTGCCTCTCTCTAGGATTAACTACAATTAAAATGGAGAAATGACTGATTTCACTCACTTTACCTCTTACTGGAGGATGCAAAGATGGGACTTTACTTCTAATGCCGATAAACGCAGTGCAACTCTCAGGCGCTGAATCATAAAAAGCACAGAAAGTGTGAATGTCAGGTACACGGACTGCATGTCTGCCGCTCCTGCATCTCTAGCCACCCAAAAGTACTAACCCAGCCTCACGCTTCACAAGCCACTCTGAGGCAAAATCAGAGGGAAGTGCCGCTCCTCACCAGAATGTGATCAAAATTTACCCTGGCGCAGAAAAACCAGAAACCACCTAATTAAGTAGGCTAATTAAGAGATTGCCCGGGGCGGTAAGATGGGATGAGCAGAAGATGCAATACAAGAAGAGAGAAGTGGAGCCCCTCTTGGATATGTACTCCACCAGGGCTGTCAAGTGTTCTCCAAAGATCACTGGCCAAGTCTGGGAGGGATGAGGGCCATTAAGCAGGGGCTGTATAAAAAGGCCCTACCTGGCGGGTTCCCTCTCAGGGAGGTCAGTGGCAGTCTTGTGTGGATGAATTGACAAGCCTGATGCTACTTAATGCGTGTCAATTGTCTGAAGCCACTCTGCTAAGGGTCTCCTTCAACAGCACTGGAGCCAAAAGACTTATTTTCAGAACGACACACAGAATAGACAAACGTCTTCACATAATGGACAAAGGCATGTAAATTATATAGAGCCTGAGTAGGGTAGCACACTGCAGAGTAGTCAGACCCTTGCTCATGCACATCAGCAAAGTAGTACTCACTGGTTGCCACTTGCAGAAGCACAAGCCATTAAAGCAGTAGTTGGAAGCTGGCCTGGAAGTTCTGGGTAACCTTTCGGTTCCACATGTCTGTTCTCATCCAATTTTCTCTCTGTGCCATGTGCCTGTACCTCTAGCAAATTGGAGTTATAATAAGAGAGAGCACATATTTGCTAAATCAATATCTTCCCATGTATTCTCCATTAAAACACCACCTTCTCCCAGACCCTTTATTGAAACAGGCCGACCACATTTCCTTGCTGGATCAATAGCAAGGTCAAACGGGACTCATTCCCAAACTGCCGCTGTTGTTCACTTGGAGCGTTCTGCAAAAAGGGGTTGCTCTGCTATAAATGCAGCCCGGCTAGATTGCCTTGCCACTCTGCATTCAGCAGGCTGGCACCGACTGATCCATACCACTAAAATGGCACAACGTGAAGAAAGGTCTAACGCCACCGTGTTTAACCCATTCTCAATCTCCGTCTTCTTCCTGTGCAAGTAGGAGATGAAAAGGAGAGAGAGAGAAAAGAAGTCACAGCGGAGGAGAAAGAAGAGACAGAACAACCGAGCAAAGCCAAGAAAGGAGCACGACGGAGAGAAAACAACAAAAAAAAAAAACACGGCGAGAAACAGAGCAGAGAAGCGGGCTGAGGCCTCAGCAAGACAAAGAGAGAGTGAACGGAGGACCTGAGCTGGAGGAGGATGAAGAGAGCCTGTGAGCACGAGACAGAGGAAGAGACTGAGAGTCCAGTTAATTTCAGCATCCTCATCCGTGGCAGTGATAAATGATCTAGGTGGAGCAGTAGCAGCTCTTGGCCGCCTCTGGAGCGGCACACATGCTGGCTGAATCTGACCTGTGGCAGACACCGGCACTATATTTCCCAGCCTCCCCGACTGTGACAGTGCCACTGTAAGATTTATAAAAAGCCAGACAGATGAGTGGATTCATCAGTCATTAATTGCTATACATTTTTACAATGTGTTAGTCATCTGTGTGTGTTAGGATGGCCGTTACACCACAAGAGGAATCTGGTGGTGAGTCATGGTGGAGAGGTGTAGTCATCCACTTGTAATACCCCTACTAGACACACACACACGATCACATTCTAGTATGAACACACACTTGCTGCCGCGAGCAGCATGTGTTGATCAGCCCAATGACACAAACAACCGTCGCCGACAGACGCTGCTACATGACAGAGACATTTTGAATACCAGTTCCAGGTCAAATGACAGCCTTGAATTTGAATAATCATTCTGCCTTCTCTCGGGAAAAAATGTTTTGACCCCGAGAGAAAAAAAATCTCATTCGCTTTTGTGAGGCATCACTTCAGCACAATGCTGCCAACATCTCTTTCGGTCAGCCACCACGTCAGTGTTATGTATCCCAAAACATTTTAAATATATTGTATGAAATGTGAACGCTCTACTTTTCTTGTCATTGGGAACCTCGAGGACAATTGCGTCTGACACTGTGCAATGGTCTCGCGGTGTGTACACAGGCCATATTGTTGACAACTGCAAATGCAACATTAGATAAGTGCCCCGTCAAGAAGCCTGCAATTAACCCTTCATACATCGCAGCAACATGTTGAGGGAAAAAAAGGAACAAAAGCTTCTGGACACACACTGATGACATCATAAGTGTGGGCCAAAAACCGTGTGACCAAAACAAAACGTGCCATCTGTCCTGCTGGTCCTCACTGAGGTATCGCTGCAGACAGATCCACATGAATGAAAACCAGACAGTCGTTAAAACACATGTGTGCATCCAAAATGTTGGGAAAAAATCAGTGCCAAAAGGTGTTCTACATCAAGAGTCACCCAATTCAGAAAACTGTCAAATTCTGTGACAACGATTCACACCACAGTGATCTCTTTGTTGTTGGCTGTAGAATTAATGATGGTGTTGAGTATCTGGAGATGATCCGCGTGGTTTTTGCTTAATTAGTGCCATTTTTCACTGCCAAATTATACCCACAAATAGAATTTTTAGAAAAGGAAACAACAGAGAACGCATTAATTTTCTCTCTAAACTTAGCTCTGCAGTGGAGATCAAAGAAACAACAGACATATCTTAATCTTGGTGTACTAGCAGCTGCGTTGACCGTCCTTTAGTGGCAAGGTCACATTTGGCACGTCCTGCTCGTGCGTCCTTGAGCGACAGATAAAAAATGTTTTCTCTAAAGTTATTAAAAGTAGCTATGGGTGTGTTGCTGAAACGCATAAAGTGCCAAATATACAAGCCATCTCTGAACGTGCGCTTTTAGGAAGGTTGACAATTTAGGACAGAGCACAACATTAGGGAAACCTTTCATTAGACGAGCTAGGCTTCAAAGTACAATCACTGTATGACTGTAGTCGAGAGTTCATTCATCCTTCATTCATTCATTTTATTCTGAGTTAGATAAACAAGTTAGCTTTCAACTCGCGCTGTCAACTTGCTCTTTTCTGAGGCTGAAACATAGTTCAGGACTGTCCATTCATCATCACGAAAGATGCCACTTTCTTGTCACGACAATTTAGCTTTGTGGTGAGGCTCGGCCTAAATCCGGGACTGCCAGCAGGACAAATCAGCTAATGCTTATCAAGGTGTTTCCTAAAATAAAATTATAGCACAAACTGCTCTGAAACATCACTCTGTAGCTCAGTAGCCAGATGATTTGACAAAGCGGGTTTTATTACAGACATCGGATGATGTCGTGTCTTTTGATTCTGCTACAACTGAACCTTTTTTCCCCTTTACTGCCTGATATAAAACGAATTAATAGCAGCCCTCAATGCAGCCGTTACTGAACCCTTTTCAGTGAGAAACATAATCATCCCATCATTTTGTTATCCCAGCAGTCTGGTTGAGATGGCAGAGTTTACTTTTGTCAAACCTCAGTAAATCAGAGCTCTATAGGACATCCTGGTTGATGGGGAATTGCCTCAAAAGACATTAAAAAAGTTTTGCATTTTGATCAATTTGCAACAATATTTATCTAATGTGATGCTAACAAAAAAGAATACTGCTAGTCATTTTGTCTCGAAGCAGTGTGAGAAATCGGAGCAAGCCACATCTCAACTTCATATCATTCGAACAGATCTATGACTCAGAGGGAGCCAAAAAAAAGTCCCAACCACTGATATAACACTGACATTTTCATTTATAGCTTCTCCTTTCAAGAAAGTCCCCACTAATTCAACTTTTGCCATTTTTGGATCGCTTGATATTAGTCAAGTAACAAACATCTCCAGATCAGGTGCAAAATGAAATGTGGTGGAAGGTTTCATTATGTAAAATGGCAGAAATGTGGATGCTGATTGACAAAAGTCCATTAAATGCTTCCTCTCAAACCCAGCATGACATTGTTATGACTATGTTTGGGCCTGTACACAACTACAGCGGGTCTAAGTTGCTGAGCGTTAAGTTGTTTCGGGGCCAGATGCAAATGACAACTAAACACGCGAATAAGAGACACATGTTTCTGCTGCTTATATCCGGTTGTCCGGTGTATTCGTGATGCGCATGATTCACAGCAGGTTTACGTTTCGGCCGAACGACTGCGTGTAAAGTGTTTGAATCCATCTGTGTGTGTATGTGTGCAAAAACCCCCCGGAACCAAAATACACCTTTGGCCCTAGAGAGAGACAGAGAGAGAAAACACACTCACCTTCTCTGCACAAACGCATGGCTTCTCGATTTTTCCCGAAGTCTTTGAAACTTTCCTCCGAATCAGCACCTGAAAATGAGGCGATCCGACACACAGACAAATAAATAGTTGCACTTGCTTGCCTGCCCGTGCTGTTGCTACCAGTAGCGTTTCTTCATATTCCACCAAAAAAAACTGCATGCAATCGGCCAAAAAAAAAAAGAGG
>CAEMYA010002158.1:426202-438472 GCA_903131615.1 Diplodus sargus
GGGGGGGGACAGGACTGGCAACTGTCGCGCTCCACCTCGCTTCCTCGCGCACATTCGGGACGCTGGGGAACTCACCGTCGTTGCCGTGGAGTTTGGCGGCGTCGACCCAGTTGCTCCAAGGCTGCCCCAGCATTATTTCTGGACTAGGCAGCGATCTCCGCTCCGCAACAGTCGCCATTGCTGTGGAGCCTTCTCCCCGCTGGATCTGCTGCTGCTGCTTCAGCTGCTGCCTGGCCGCTCGGCGCTGCTCCCCCCTGACGTCATCCTCGGCCCTTTCCGACATTCTTTCCGCTACAATGTAACAACACAAGAGTCAGCGTTGGTCGCGCTCGGGATAGGAGGACTTTCTCACTGATTGACACGCGTGTTGTTTCTGCGCACCCGCCCCTCCAAAAAAAAATAACCCCCCTCCCCCCGTGTGCGTGTGTATGTGTTTGTGTGTGTGGCCACTTGACAAGCAACAAGTACGAAGCTGACACAACACAGGATACAAACCGAAGAGACTGGCAGTTTACCTGAAGGTCTATGGGCAGGCCAATTAGCCTTAGCTTTGTTCTCTATTATACATGATGGTCACTGCTGCTAAACCTCGTTTTAAACATGTGATACACACACAAATACAGCTCGATCTGATCACAATATTATCATTATAAACATTATATTATTATTATTATTATTATTATTATTTGTTACATTCCATGACACATGTACATAACTATGTCATCCTATACAGTAAGGCAGCAAATTTCCCTTCAGTACATTCTGTACAATCATAAAAATTGGTTTAACAGCGTGTAACTGCATGTCACTGTTCTTGGTTTACTGCTTGTATTTCAGAATACTTTAGAATATTTATACCGGAGTCATAAGAGTTCAATGTCCTGCGAGTCGTCCAAATTGTGATATCACACCCCTCCAGATGAATAAACAATAACTGTCTTGACTGTGTGTTGTTCAATAAATAAGGATTCAATTGTGAGAATTTCCTTAAATTTCTCCCCCTAAGCCCGCCAAGCCACTATGCTTATTCAAATACTTAAAATCAGTAATATTCCATTTCTAATTTATCATCCATGATAAGAAAAACTGGCAAGTATTTAAAATCTCAAACATCAGCCGTGAGAGGGAACAGCCATAGACACCCCAAAACTTAACTTGACACGATTGCGACATCTGCCAAGAATAGCAATACAAAAAAAAAAAGGGGGGTCATAGGATTTGTTCATGATGCGGTATATTATATGGTAACATTAACAGTAACACTGTTGGGCAAGCGTGCATCACAACAATATTAACATTCAGTGAACATAACATAGGTTGTGGTACCACACACCACAGTGTGGTACTATGCTGTGCTTTATGCTTTGCCTATAGGCACTTGAATTGATGTGGGCCATCACACACAAGAATCTGGGAGAAACATATTTACACATATGTTGATTTGATCTTCATGGAAATGATTTTACCACATAGACTAAATAAAGAAAATAATGTGACATTTAATGAGATTCATGCCTGACTTTAACAGACTCCCTTGTTATTACCTAACGTTTTAGATGTGTAGTTATCCACAGCCAAGTTGTCTTTACTTTCACTTTCATAATGAAATGAGTGTGACCTACCTAAAAGATTAACAAATTAAGAGACAAGTAAAGGAAGAACTGGAGGCTCTCTATGTTTGTCTAGCCACAGAGAACATTTAGTATGGAGACTGCTGTTTCTTGTAAACAAAGTAATACACTGACTGAAGGCATAACGTTTTCTAGTCTTCACCTGGAGTTGCTATTTTAAATGAATAATGTAGTAATTGCTTTTATGTAACGATTTTCTTCTCTACCTAGTAATCATTGGAAATTCTTGAGACAGCCATTAGAGAAACACAGACGGTTCAGGCAGTCTTCGGTGCTGTTTTTCTGATATCAAATGGAAGCTACTGTATCTGGAGAAAGAGAATCCTCCCAATGAATTGCAGAGAAGTTGAATGTATTCCTGTTTGCCATGTCTGAGGAGCACACATGACCTTGACCCTCTGTTGCCAGATTCAAGTGGACAGTTCAGGAACTTGGCTCTGTCTTTAGACTAACATCAAATTTAGAAAAACAAATGAGCTTGTCCTGGAGATGTTGCCAGAGTCTAATAGTTAGTTAGTTATGTTTTATTTCCTTTAACATTTCGTACACATACACCTCACAAATCTTGGATGGCTCTTCTATATTATATCTGTGGTATACACAACAGTGCAGCATATCAATTATTTGACAAATGGACCAACCAGAAGTAGAGCAAACAAATCTTTTTTTTCCTGTATTGTGTAACTTACCCATTTAGACACTGCCACAAATCATAGGAGCCTGTTGACGATATTTTCTGGTATGGGTGTCTTTAGCCTTGCTTTGTTTATTACCAGTCAATCAAACTACACCAGCAAACACATTTACGTTATAACATATTGGTGCCCTAATATTCTTTAATTGTTATTAACAATTATTTTGTAAAAATTGGAAGTGATTTTTGTTCTAAGATGCGACCAGAATTGTATTCATGCTTCCCAAATTCTTAATCTTTCACAGATAAAACACAGGATTGCCTAAAAAGCCCCTTTTAAAAATGCAGTTGGTACCTGGTAGATATTCTTCTGCAAAAAACACTTTTTGTATACATATTGCTAAAATATGCTTAAATATGAAACTGCCAAAATTCAGACACAAGTTTGTGACTTTTCCTGACACGACATTTCTATGTCCAGTGTATGAACCAATCATGACAGACTAGCAAGGATAAGTTATAAGCTATAAATGAAAATAGAGTCAATATCTACTCACCCTCATGCCAACTGAAAATCAGTTGAAGGTTTTTGTCCACAAAACATTCCTGGAGCTTTAAAGCAAAAAAACACTGTTGTAGCATTCTCCTAAACAACTGAAGTAAATGAGGTCTTATTTTAAAATGTAAAAAAGAAAAGCTGGAAAAATCAATTTCAAAACAATTTCAGATCCTGGGGGTTCCAAAGACCTGGATCATGCTGGACACTGGACACTGGACACTGGACGTATGAAGCAATTTTGTAGGGTTTTTTTTCTTCTTGCCGTTTATCTATACTTTAAACAAGTACCCCTCTACTTCAGTTGTTTAGGAGAATGCTGGAACCCATCTTTTGCTGTGGAGCAACAGAATTGTTTTGTGGACTACAAAACTTTGCTGGTCAGCATTGAGTACATAATGATAGAATTTTCCTGTTAGGAACTTATCCATTAATGACCTGGAAAAAAATAAATAAAACTCCTGCACAATAATAAAGTCTTGCAATTACATACCGTCTCTGTGTAACTTGTAGTGCTTTGGATGTTTGCTGATGTGTTGGTGTTGTACTGGATTAGATTTCATTAAACCTGTATTTGTAATATTCATACAAAGTCTAATAAACACATCCAACAAATAAAACAAACACCTCACCTTCAAGCTATACAACCTAAAACAGCACAAGTACAAACTAAAGTGTACTTTGACTTGCAGTAGCCTCAATAAGACAGGGTCCAAATAAAAACAGATTGTTAATGAAGAAGTAAGCAGAAATTTCTACAAATTTCATTGCAGGACTCTTGTACTGGATTGCAATGCCGGAATGTCTATTTTCAAGCAAGTTAATATGTAATGATGTCAGAGTAACAAAGTGAGGACTTTTCCTTTAGCTGAATGCATGACCACAATAATAGTAAAAGTATTACATTAAATCAGTAGAAAATATGTGAGCAACTTTTCATTCAGGTTTCTTTTGCAAATGTGTTTAATATAACATGAGGAAAATCAGAAGTAACTGGCGGCATCACATGTAAACAAATATAAGAGTCTTTTGGAAAGTCAACGGCTTGTGTGTTCACTGAAAAATTCATATAAGATTCTAAATAGAGTGTAAAGTAATGAGTAGCTTTGAGATCTTACCTTGGCAAAATAAGAAAAAAGGAACTTATTTTTAATTCAATCAGCCGATCCTCATCAGTTTGGGTGATCACTGGCTGCCACACACACTGGAGAGGAAGGCTGGACACACACGCACACACACACATAGACACATAGACACACACACACACACACACACACACACACACACACACACACAGAGGAGACAAGTCAGTATCAGGCTTTTTGTTTGCCTGTTCCTTGACAAAATTAATCATTGAATATTACATTACAAGACAATATCTGGAAGGGAACACTGTCTTCCCCGGGCCTTGTCATGTAGTTCTTTGCCACTGTGAAGTAATCCAATCTGTTAAGCACCATCCTTAACCAGTGTTACTTGCCCGACAGTAACTCTTTGCAAAGACTGAGGTCATACCCTTTCATCATTGTCTTTTTTTTATTGTCTGTCTTATAACTGAGGCATATTACATATACATATGCACCTACATATTGTTATATATTCAAAGAGGGAGAATGAATTTGGGCAAAACACAAACCCACACAATGGCAACTGTTGCAAATGAAATACAAGCTTTACTTTAGACTTATTTTAATTTGGATAATACTTCATTAAGGAGTAAGACAAAATGTTTGCTGACGCCTATTAAAGCTTTGGAAGATTTGTGAACACAACTTTTTAAACCATCAACTAACAGCAGACACTTTGGTTGTCATACGATAGCAGTTAGTGCAGGTGTAACTAAAAACCTTAATGATGTATCTGCTCCATGCGAGCATGCCAGTGAGCCTGCCGAGTGAGATTTTATGCACAATATCAAGAGCCTGGCACTCGCAAATTTACATTGAATGTCATTCATGACTTACACTATAGTCTTTGCTTCTCAATAAGTAATTTTTTGTAAATATGGGACAAGTAGGGATGCACCGACTGGGAAAATCTCAGCCAATACCGATACAAATGTTTTACATAATAATTTAGCTAATAGCTGATACAAATGTTTGTTTGTTGTTGCTCACGTTGTTTTTCTTGTTATCCATCTCCCCTGTTCTGCCAGGGAAACAGATAAATCCCAGTACAAATAATAACTGAACTATTTTTAACCGATTCAGCCCTTTATTACACTATCTTTAAAAGAGCACAAATTTCATTTTACAAGTTTCGCAAATAACCTTGAACACAACCTTTTTTACATGAGAAAGATTTTTTTTGATAAGTAACTGCTCCAAACACCTTTTTAGTCTGATATACAAACACTGATGGAGCAATGTCCCTCGCCAGTAGCTTATGAATGTGCAAAATTGATCTGAAACAACAGATGAACATCGGCCATTAGATAAATTAATCTTCTTTGCTGATAGCAGTCAACATGTTTAGCCAATATATCGGTGCATTCCTAGTAATAATTAATGTAATGACATAATGTGGAAGAAATTTATGATCACCACATATTATGGCATACAAAAACTGCAACGGTATAGATCCATAGCTTCAGCCAGTGGACAGGTGCTCTCAGAAAAGAAAGAGACAGTTTCCTAACTTTTCACACCATACTAATGTGAACATCATCAAAGACCTTTAGAGCTAAAACTCAGAACTTTAATGTAATAGCCACTCTTTCATTTGCCGCCGGTTGTTAATAAAAATATGTTGCTATCTGAACATTGAACTGCCTGTATAAGAGTAGGTAATAAGATCAAAATGTGACAATTTACGACTATATCAGAAACTAATTCTGTAGTTGTACAGATAAGGATAATGGGTGCACTGTGCCCTACATAGCCTTTCTGGAGTATATAAGGGGTGGGTGGAGAGGCACAACCATTCCTTAACTGTCAATAGCATTAAAATTAAGCATTATTCTAAATGATTCCTATATGAAATATGGCACATACATGCAAATATCACCTAAAATAACCAACTGGCGTTCAATGCCATAACCTATGTCTGCTGTTCACTGCTCTTATCAAACAGTGCTACTTTTGGAAATCGAGAATTGTCTAGTTAGGATTAACTGGATTCAGTATTTTTAGTACGACCATAACAAGATATGAACATAGTCATGACACAAATCCACTAAAAGTCATCAAAAGATCATACTGATTTGTCACCCAGCATTTACACATGTGCACATACAATGACAGTGACATCAGAGTGGACATAGTGTATTCACTGTCACGTTCCTCTTCCAAAGAGTCTGATATCTTGCGATATATTCAAGTCACTACTACTAGTACCTGAAGATGAATTACATTGTGTGTTGGACCCTATGAAGCCAGTATATCAAAGGTCTTGACTGGCAAATATAATAACGTGCAATTTCTGTAGAAACGAAGCGCTTGTCATTGACCAGTAGGTCCACAACTTGACAGGACAACTAGGTTAGCTAACGTTAGCTAGCAGTCGAGAACCAGCAGTGTTATTGGCTAGCGTTGCTCCCACCTCTACTGCAAAGTGACCACACTAACGTACATTCACATTCATAAAAAGAAAAGACAAACTAAACGGTAATGATTAGTGCGAAATGTGAAAAAAGACATCATGCCTATCAGGAGTTATGTTATGAAAACAGGCTCCATCCAGTGTGGGTCAGTGACTGGTACAGTCGTTGCTAGAGAGCAGTGGAGGCTACATTAGCCTGTTAGCTGCTGAAGCCTGTAGCCAGCCATGACTAGCGTTAGCGAGGAGGCTGGCAGAAGGCTGACAGCACAGCAGAAGTCATTAGCAGTCGTCACGGATCGACAGCAACTTCATTCTTACCAAGCTCTGGACGCTGTAGACGTAAACGTGACACCAGGCAGATGTAAATCAACTGGATGCACTGGGCGAAGGAGACAGTAGACGGTGGGAAAGAGCGAGTGCAGTGCTCAGCCTCTGTGGAGGTCTTCACCTGGTGCTTCCATGTCTGTTTACCAGACTGCATTCTGGGACAGAGACGTCACTGCGCCAGGACGCACACGCACACTCGGATGAGTTAAAGCAGCTTCTCTGTCATCGGAGTCTTTTTTGGTCTGCTATCATCGATGGAATTCAATGACAGTAAACTTGGGGAAATTGTGATGCGCACAAACAAGGTCCAGGTGGTGCCATAAAAGCATCGACACATAAATTATGTTGTAAAATAAGATAAATACATACTGGAATATTTTAAATAGCAGTGGATTACATGTGTGATTTTGCGTCTCTCACTCATTTTGTCAGTGTATTTAGCCCAGGATGAAACCTTTTTCAGGGACAACAACTTGTGTTACAACTAAGCCTTCCACATGTTTTGTTTTATTTTATGAATAGCACAGCAGATGTCATAATTAATTTTAAATCCAGTTGTTTAATGTAAAAATGCAGTCAGGATAGCATCTCAGTTGACTGTATAGTTGTCACGCAGTGCATCATCTAGATCTTTGTGTTGTCACAACTTAACATTTTACTTTGTTCTCTCGACTGTTAAGAGTAATTGAGACTCCTATTTCTCGTTGCATCATTCTGTACTGTACATTTTTGTACAATAAAGGAAATGGAGGCGTGGCACACAACTGTGAAATAATTTGGCACTGTTCTACATTTTACATTTTTTTTTATTTTGCAGAACACTTGTATGTAGCCAACTTTTTAGGCTTCTAACACCTCTCAGGGGTAAATTCTTCACCTAACCACTTGTTAATTCAGTTATGGAAATATGTTAATTAAATAATATTTCTGAGTTTGTCTCATGGTGCAACTTTAAATGCTAATAAACTGGGCAAACTGATTGTGCTTCAAGCTTTCACTTCCTGATCTTCCTAAAGTGAAAGAAACTCACTTTAAAATGATTACAGATACAGACGCTGTTGATCAGCGGCCTTCACTCTGATTCTCCTTAATGTAGCCTACAGATAGTGTCAGTGTAGGTGCTGATCTGCTCATTTCATTTTTTACTCATGTCCTTTTTTCATGTGATGTATCTCTTAAGATAAATGATATCCCTGTTTTTGACACTCAAGTTATGTGTGAGTATTTACTTTAGTATTCAGCAACATGACTGGGTATCATATCCACCACAAACTGTAAGAATTATAACCACACGAGATACAGTAAGCCTACTTAATCTATGCCTTTGAATTGTATATGTGTGTTATGGTTATTATTGCTATTATTCTTTCGAGTAGCTGTTGTTTATTCATCTGTGCCTTGTGTGAATTGTATAAAGTTATCCACATGTTTCTTTTCCCTTCTCTTGTGTAAATCACCCTATGCACTTTTCGAATAAAGCTTTTTTAAAAACTTTAAACCTCAGCACGTGCTCGCTTCTGTGACCAATCACCGTCGTCTGTCCTTCAGAGGCGGGGCAAGCTATTTTGTTCACTTCCTGCTGTTCAATAAAGTTTATCTGGCTACGTACAGACATGGGTGCCGTTACAGATGGTAAATAACTTTTTAATTCGATGATTTCAGCTCTGTTTTTAAATCTATGAGTAGAAATATGTGCTAAAGCTCCTACTGTATCAATATGCACCAAGTCATACTGCCAAAAACGAACCAATTTTACACGTAGAAGCATCTTGCTTTCAAAACAGCTAATCTACTGTAGCTATGTTAGCAAGCTAACAGTTAGCTTGTTCAGCGGTAGTTCCCTGCTGTATCTGATTCTGCTGTTTGATTCCTGTGTTTTTTTCTCGTATTTCAGATGAGGTTATTCGGAAACGTCTTCTTATTGACGGGGACGGAGCTGGTGATGACCGCAGAATAAATGTGCTGCTGAAGAGCTTCACCAAATGGTGCAACTCGCCTGGGACCCCAGAGGAGGGGTAAGTGAGCTCTACACACCAAAGCCTTAGACTTTGTCACCAACAATCTCCACAACAAATAATAATAATAATAATAATAATAATAATAATAATAGTAGTAGTAATTGTGTGTAGTAACACTAGCTTAGCTTTGAATCACAAACCGTGTTGTAATTCTGTTCAGGTTCACTCAGTATCAGAGGATGTTGGGCATCCTGGCTCAGTGTGAATCCTCCATGGGGAAGACGTTGATGGTTTATGACATGAACCTTCGGGAAATGGAGAATTATGAGAAAATCTACACTAATATAGGTAGGAAACATTCTGGTAATTTGAACTCAGATCCCTTTTTATTTAAGTATGTAGACAAGCTGTTGACAACAGTTTATTGTCTTATACACTGGGAATACTCATGCTGTTATATACTGTTATACTGTTGTACTTTATGTGACTAATGGACGAACTGGACCACTGGAGTCAACAAAAAAAACAATGTTTTTGTAATAGAAAATAACCCAATTTCTACGTTGCAGAACAAAACATCACATCTGCACATGACAAGATTGCAGAATGCAAAAAGGAAATTCAGAGAGCCAAGAGAATAAGAAAAAATCGCCAAGGTAAGAATATTTTTAGTGCTCCAGGAGATAGATGTAGACAAATATTAACCGGAGAGAATTACAGCTAGTGTTTTTCCTTTATAACCTGAGAAAGACAATATAGAAGGTGCTGTCCCACAACTAAATACAATCAATACATTGTAGTTTGAAGGATAAGTTAATTCAATTATAAAAGTTCAGTCGCTATCTGCTCACCCCCGTGCAGATTGAAAGGCATATTAAGTGTCGTAGTCTGTCACATTTCTGGAGCGTCAAAGCAAAACAACATTGGAGCATTTTCCTAAACAACTGTAGCAGAAAAAAAATAGACAGAAAAAAACAAACACGGAATGGCTCCGTACTGCTCGTGCAGGGTATTCCAAATCTCCAGAAGCCCACAGACCCCCAGATTAACTTGAAAAGACATCATTTAACTTGATGGATGGCCAGGCTTGTGCACCCACTTCAGAAAGGTGCGCTCTAATATTTCAGCACAACAGCCTCAGTGAAGATCTCAGCATTAAAACTGTGTAAATAACATCTTTTTAAGTCAGTTTTTGGACCTGGGGGGTTTCCAGAGACTTGGATTATGCTGGACGAGCTCCATGGAGCCATGTTATACTGTTTTTGGTCGTTTTTCCTTTTTTTTTTCTTTTTTAAACAAGTCACCAGCTACTTCAGTTGTCTAGCAGAATGAGGCAACCCTGTTTTTCTGTGAAGCTCTTGAAATGTTTTGTGTACTGTAAAACATGACCCGACTTTCCAGCGGTATGGGGGTGAGTAGATAATTACTGAAATTTCATTTTGGGGTGAACTTATCCTTTAGCATAGTGCTGAAAGAGGTGGTTGATTGATCAACCCAGCTGCTCCAATGTAAGGATCTATTCCTTTTTACTATTTCATATATTTATAAACTGAACATCTTTGGGTTTTGGGCTGTGGGTCAAGTAATTTGAAGAGACAACCATGGGAATTTTTGGCTTCGACTCATTTACTTTTTATGTTTATTAACAATTGATGAATTATTTAAAGAAGAGAATAATCAGATCAATCAGTACTTGAAATAATCCTAAATTATGTACATGGTTTAATCATCATTAAGACATCCCCCACATGAGTTCTTAGCATTTATAGCAG
Source organism: Diplodus sargus (assembly GCA_903131615.1). NCBI lineage: Eukaryota > Metazoa > Chordata > Actinopteri > Spariformes > Sparidae > Diplodus > Diplodus sargus. The sequence goes on from CAEMYA010002158.1 coordinate 436,621, forward strand.
ATGAACAGACGGTGCATTTATTGAATTCTTATTTTCTTTCCCTCTAGAGTACGATGCTTTAGCTAAGGTCATCCAGCAACACCCAGATCGACATGAAACACTTAAGTAAGTCAGTCAGTGGTTGTGCTTTGTTCTGTTTTATGTGTATAATTTAATTTAACCTATTTTAATCACTTGCAGGCAGTTGGAGGCGCTTGACAAAGAACTCATGCAGCTTTCTCACATCAAGGAGAATGTAGATGCAAAGGTACTAATACATTTATCACCACTTCTACTCTGACCTGTAATATCTTCAATCATCAGTCATATTTAGATTTTTTTTAATCTCCACTTTGTCCCACGCAGTTGGAATTAAGGAAGAAGCAATTCCATGTGCTGCTCAGTACCATACAGGAACTACAGCAGACACTTGAGAGTGAGTAAATAAGGAAAATTAAGGTGCCATGATTAGCATTGTTTGTGCTTTTCAGTGGTCCTATCTTTCAACAGCTGATCTGACACAAAATGTTGATCTATTTCATCTGCAACATTTAGAAAATGTGGAGGAACCAACATTTTTCTAATAATTGTTGTCTTTCCTAGATGATGAGAAATCAGACAATGACGACAGTCAGGAGAGCCCTGCAGAGAATGGTGAATGAACTTGTGGAGATCTTGACTAAAAGAAATGAAGAACCGCTTTTAAATGATTTTGTTTTTTGGCCTAAGAAAACTTTTTTGTATGTATTTTTGAATAAAGTTGACTTGTCCATGTCAGTCTTGTTCAGTTTATTCACTAAACTAGTGTTTCTCTTTTGATGTCTGGTTATTTAACTTTTAAACTGTTTACATTATTTGGAAGCGTTAACTGAGGTTTCCAGGCGAGAGTGGAAGATCATAACTGCCTGTTGATGGCACAGAAGAAGAAATGTTGTGTTTTTACACTTAGTTATCATTTGTGTAGTAAAGTGTTTTAATAATTAAGGATATTTAAATTGGGTTTTAAACAGCAACTTCCTGTGTTCAACCACACGATGGAGCTGAAGTACAGCCCTGAAAGAACAGGACTGTAGTAATGTCATTTTGATCATTACACCGCAGTTGTACGTCAAAGTCTGAAATTGTGTTGTCCTTTAAGAAAAAATGATAATATTCACTTGGAGTGGACTATTGATATCTCAATGGTATGAGACTTAAACAGTATGCTCTTATAATTTCTTCCTATAAGTGTTTTTGTGGTGTGTTATGAAAGTCTTTGCAATGTTTTTTTGTTGTTTTTTTTGTTTTACAATAATAGGAGTGCATATTACAGTACATTTAAACAACTCCACATATGGCTCTTCTGACCGAACTGTTACACTGAAAGCAAATCCCTCCATTTTACAGGACATAGTATAAATAATAGTTTAATAATCCTACAACCACTGCTGCTCTGTGCTATGTGACAACTGAAAGTGGTACAGTAACCTCATTCTGTCAGGCCTTGACCCCGTCTAGAACTCTGCCAAATACGCACGGGCCTGTGTGAGGCGTTTGAGGCGACTTTGCAAAGCAGCCCTCTTGCTGCCGATGTCAAAATCCTCCTTCAGCAAGAACTCTGAATTCTCCTTGTCCTGAAGCACCTGCAGCATCTCCCTCTGCAGCTGGACAGCAGACTCCTGCAACATCTGGTAGCGGATCACCAGCGGTATCTGATCAGCCAGACGCTGGCTCGCAATCTGAACAAGGAAATGGAGAGAAAAGTTTAACAGACAAGGGGCGTCACTGAAAATGTGTAAACCTCTGCCTAAACCTTTCTGTCCCTGTTTATGTTAATGAGTCATCCCTGTAAATGAAAACTTACTTTGTAATACGATTTCAGGTGCAGCATCAA